>JAIQCU010000164.1:0-78719 GCA_022114935.1 Leptestheria dahalacensis | reverse complement strand
GTACAAAATGGGTTCTTGATGGGAACAAGTTGTCTGCTTATTGCTTCCATACTTTCAAAGATATAGCAACCCGAAAAATACCACGTATAGAACTAATAGTACTTAATACACTGCTAGAGTTACAATGAGGTAGCTTAATTAGTTTTGCCGAAATGAAATCATGAATTTTTGCAATAAATTGCCGCCATTTTACTATGGGTTGTACAACGTAGTAACACGTACAGTCTTGTAAGAAAAGGATCATCTGCAGGAAGTAGATGAATTTTTAGATGAATTTAGTAGATGAAAAGATTTTTTTCGAAATGAATGTAAACTACCTATGTCAAAATACAGAGACAAGTTTGTGGCGGACATTGTTTAAATTGGCTCGTAAGCTGTATTGCTTAAGATAACAGATAATAGCTTTTAGTTTTGAATCCTTATATTTAGAATTTTACTTTGGCAAAACTAACGATCCGATTTTATTGAAACTTTCTTACTATGTGAAGCACTACCAGTTCTACCGTCGACATTTTTTTGGTTGTTGTATCTTTAAAAACGTGGGTGCCATAAGCTATCAAGTTTTTCTCAGTATGAACCCTGTTTTAAAGATGACTTGCCTATATCAAAAGAGACCATATAAAGTCAGCGTATTTCTAGCAAACATAACTCGGAAAGTGTATGCTCAGGTTATGTGACGATATAAACTTCTATATCGATTATATTAGAATCTGCAATCACGATTTCTCCATCACGTGCGCACCCTTAAAAGAAAGTTTCCAAGTGTGTCTACTCTCGATGCCTCTCAAGGAACTTCCTGCAGCCGGAACTTTTTTACGCGCCTGCCTTTTTATATCCGTTTTGTCGAAATGAATCCTTCTTAGCCAAAGTTTGCATCTAACAGTCGAGCTATTTAAGTAAACGTATTCTCAGGCTGGAGGTGAAGTCGCACAGTGTACGGGGAAAAAGTTTCTGTATAGTAGGGACTTATGGTAATGTTAAACTTCTAGGATTTAATTTCGGCAAAACTACTCAGCAGATTTTAGCGAAACTTTACGTGTACATTGAGTAATACTAGTTCTATACCTAGTATTTTTCCCATTGCCATATAATAAAAAATGTGGAATCAATCAGCAATTAACTTTCTCCCAGCAGATGTAATTGTTCTATAGACTGTACGATAGGAGGAGGTTCTACATGCGTGACAGTGAAACTGACTATCGATTTTGCACTTTTGCATTGTGCATCAGTTTCAATACGCTGCTCGTTTTCATTGATTACCTGGTGGTTGAGCTCGATAAGCGGGAAAGAGGGCCTGTGAGATGGAGCGCTGCTGGTGATGGCGGCGGCGGCGTTGCTCAGGGAACCTCGGGGAGCATCGATAAATTTCGGCTGGTACGGCTCGAGCATGCGAATCTTGCCCCAGCGGTTGAAGAAGAGCGCCACGGCACCGGCCCATAATAGAAGGACCAGGAAGACGAGACCCACTTCCTCGGCGCGCACATTGAGTCCGCTCGGCAGGAACACGTCCGCGTCGCCCATGACGGACGGAGTGGGAGCCGACACCGGCTCAGATTGGGTTATCCCCTCGGGCAACTCTCCAAATGATGATGGCGTGCTGGCTAGGCCACCAACCACGTCTTGATCAGCCGATGCTGTTACGCATATCATCTCAATTAGGCACTTGTTTTTCACTGTACGCGGCACACAACATCAGTGCCGCGCACTGCTCTGTCATACAAACAACTTAGATTGATTGTTCTTTTCGCCTTTCATCCTTTAAGACACAAAGGGCAATCTATGTATCTATCTATCCATCTATCCTTAAACAAAGGCATCAATAGTAATGGTATTAAATGATCACATAAAGCACTTGATGTAATAATACAATGATGACTGTATACTGATGGTAGTTGAGATAAAGTCATGCCAAAACATCATCTAAAAGATCTCGTAACCGTCCAGTAAATAAGGTCTTTTTGGCATAATTAAGGATAAAGGTAACAAGTACTTACTCTCTACTGAACAAGATTGAATCGTCTGTTGATATAACATTATGCATTAGATAGATAAATAGATAAACAGATAGATAGACTCAATAAAACAAGTAAATATACGCATGAATATATCTGCAGGGAGATAGACAGACAGATAGATAGTATGTATAGACATATAGATAGATAGGTAGGTAGGTAGGTAGATAAAGAGGTAGGTGGATACATAGGTAAACAGAGACAGACAGATAGATAGACATAGATAGATAGGTAGATAGGTAGATAGATAGATAGATAGACATACATATAGATAGATAGTAGATAGATAGATAGATAGATAGATAGATAGATAGATAGATAGATAGATAGATAGATAGATAGATAGATAGATAGATAGATAGATAGATAGACAGGTAGTTAGACAGGCAGATAGACATACATGTAGATAGATAGTAGATAGCTGTGTTTTGATAGAGTAGGAAAAACTAATTAGCATTGTACATTAACTTCTAGTGCAAAACACTGCACTACTCTGCAGACTGAAGTTAATTTACAAGAATGGAGCAGTTAGAGCCCTAATGGTGTCGCTGTAATGGAAATCAAAGTTGAACGCAAACGATTGCCTCGAGCGGATGCAGCGTTTTAGCAATGATACTTCAATTTGTCAGTGTCACAGTAACACCAGCTATTCTTTCCCCCTTACAGTCCATAAAAGCAATAACAGGTAACAGTCTAGAGCAATAAAAAGGGGGGGTTCCTTAATGGCGGAAAATTATTATATTTTCTAATTTTTAAGATTTTATTTCGGCTAAACTAACTGACCGATTTTGACGAAACTCTAGGAGTGCGTTAAGTACTCCTAGGTCTATACCTAGTATTTTTTTAATAGCTATATCTTTGAAACTGTAGGGGCAATAAGCAATCAAACTTTTCTCCGGTAAGAACCCTCTTTTTATTACTCTAGACTGTACACCCCTACCGTCTTTAAATTTTCCAACTTTAAAACACTATACAGAACACCAGTATGACGTCATGTCACGTGACTCTCCATAAGGCTCTATAGTATTCTACACACGTAGAATATTAACTAATGGAGAACACTATCCTTTAATTGTAAATTCAATCTGGAATTTATCCCCAAATTTGCGTGAAAAGACTACGATTTGCTAATGGCGGACACTTCAAAATGCATACAAGCCGTACATACATATAGAAATCAAGATAGATAAATAGATAGATAGGTAGGTTGACGGATGAATGGATTGATAATTAGGATGATAATAAGTTGCATCGATAGATAACATAGATAGATAGGTAGGTAGGTAGTTGGATGTAATGAAACCTAGCTATCTGTATACATGTTTTCATAACCGTCAAAAGGTTACTTATGCGGGGTCTGGGAACTTCGCCAAGGAAAGACAACCGTCAAACTTGTTCATACCAGTCGGAACCATGTCAACACGCTCAACACACTGAACTGGCGAATCGGTATTCACGTCACTGTCGCCGAGCTAAGTTGGGTTGTGTTGAAATGGATGAAGCATCTACGACTTATTTAATAGGGCGGAAGGTAAATTACCAGACCATAGGTGAACTTGTAAGACCTATCTTTTAATACTGTCAAGCTCACCTAGGTTTTTCAATGTACCATTCAAACTGGTTGACTTATCCTGGAACCAGTTGGGAATTGAGTATCGAACGTTTCACCTAGTTCACATGATCGTTGAGAAACGCGCTATTGTTGCAAGGTAAATTCTCATCTCAGCAGTAGGAAGATTGCTTGGCTGCAGTCTTTTGTGTTCCCTGGGGCCTGTCCTCTACCTGATCTTTCCCGTTCCCTTGCAGATGAGATTCTCTCTTCAAAGGGAAAATGACGAAAGACTCAAGGCCCGTCTAGTAATTCTATTATACGGGATAGGGCTGATGCATTATGACGTCACGTCACGTGACCCTCCATATGGCTCTACATAGGTTTCTGGACAACTGAGTTTCACAGGTAAGTTGGGACCTTGCAGCCAAACCGTCAAGATGGCGGACACTTCCAAATGCATATCAACGATGGTATTCTATCGGCTGATTATCTCATTCATTCTTTCTTTCGTAAATTTTGATTGTTTCCCGTCATTTGAGATTGGAATTGGTCGATAAGAAGAGGGCAGCGATCAAGTGCGGTCATCTGTGTCGGGAGTATAGAGAGAAGAGAACTTGCACAGGGAAGTTGGGCCGTAAAAACGCCGGTCAGAAGACTGGCCAACGGTCATTGCGGCAAATAGTGAACAAGCAGGCGAAGCTTACCCATGAGGCGATTTTTACAAGCTCCACTGGCGATAGGACGCTTTCCTGGTGATGGCCACTTGGGTAGTAAAAAGAACGCGGTCCAGCAACTCCATCACCCGACCTGCATTTCGTTTAATATTCTCAATTAACCCAATTCATCGATTCCATTTCTAATGGTTTAGTTTACCTTATCCATTGTATTGTAATATTGATAATTGTGTTGCAACTATTGATTGTTAATGTTAATTGCTGATTGAATTTTCTGTTGTTATTCTGTTGTTGATTATCCATTTAGTTGTTGTATTTAAGATTCTACTGTTTTATTTTCTTAGAGGATGGTATGATAGAAAGAAGGAGATGGAAGATACCGCGTTAGGATTCGTTCCAGATTGACGAGTCTCCGAGGATGTTCCGAGGGCCCTGAAGCAATAGCCAAGGCGGCCAACCTAGCGCAATTGGATAATGCTCTCGGTTAGTCGCAGCCCTGCTTGTTAAAAGCAAAACCAACTCGACAGACAACTCCCAACCTTAACTAAAACAAAGGATCGATGTTTCCTTTAAGGATTCATGTTCATCAGGTTTAACTGCAATTAAACTGGAACTGATTTATACAGGAAAGTAGAAGCTCATGATGGTAGCTGAAATGTTCAACTAAGTCAGAGTCGAGTTGTAATTTCAAGTTGACTCGACATTTGAACTTGTGATGGAATATTCAATTACTAAGTGAAATAACGAAGGCTGGTTTAAGTTGATTTTGCAGTGCCAGTGTTGCCTTGCCGACTTCATAGTCAATTTCATAGTCGACTTCATAGTCGACTTAGTTGCGTCGTTTTGATTTCTTGTCGTTTTTTTATTTCGTTTCAACTGTTCTTCAATCCTTAGGAAAATGTCAGTTGATTGGTTGACACTTATTAGTCGATTTGTTAGTCAACTACTTAGTCGATTTCATAGCCGACGTTGTTTTGTAGGTTTGGTTTCTTGTCGTTTTTTGGATTTCGTTTCGGCGCGTGCCAGTTAATTGGTTAGCACTTACTAGTCGACTTCTTAGTCAACTAGTTAGTCAACTTCTTAGTCAACTAGTTAGTCGACTTCGTAGTCAACTTCGTCATGTATTTTTCAATTTCGTCATTTCGATTAATTCAGTCATTTTCTTTAAAAAAATGTTCAATCGACGGATACTGCTACATGTTGGATTACAACCCAACTCGACTGAACTCGACTCGACATGATTCTAAGTCGTGTCGGGTATACAGGTCCCTTTCTGTTGATGGAGCCAAATAAGTAGAACTAAATGGAAGTAAAAAAGAGGATGGGGAAAAGTAAGGGAGTAATGCATCACGGCCGGTTATGTGATATTGGGCTGGACGCTTGTATTACTGAACCAACATGGCGCCACAACGGCCACGGGAAATGAAGCCGCTGTTGATGTAATTAAACGTCCCCGGCTAAGGCTGCTGCACCTATCTGCACGGGCGCGAAAAGATGAAGCCTCTCCTCTCTTATTTACTGCAGTCTCTCCATCGCCAAATTGTCAACAGAGGTGACGCGCGAGATCGACTTAGTCGAGTTACACTTTTAAGCCTTCCTTTGTTCACATCTAATGCCTTCAAGTTCATTCGAGAGTGAATTAAATACTAGGTCAGTTGGTGTTTTAACGAAGTGACTTTATAGAGAAGGGAACAGTTTAGTCGTTGGACTGTTACTTGGATAGATAGATAGGTAGGTAAATAAACAGATAGAAATATAGATGGACAGACAGATAGATAGATAGATAGATAGATAGATGGGTAGATAGATAGATAGATAGTTAGATAGATAGATAGATAGATGGGTAGATAGATAGATAGATAGTTAGATAGATAGATAGATAGATATATGGATAGTTGGATAGGTATATGGATAGAGAGGCAGGTAGGTAGATCGATTGGTAGTAAGACACACAGACAAGTAGATAGATGGTTAGATAGATAGTTAGATAAATTTATAGAAAGATAGATAGATAGATGGGTAGATAGATAGATAGATAGATAGATGGATAGATAGTTAGATAGATAGATAGATGAATTGATAGATACATAGATAGTTAGACAGATGAATAGATAGATAGATGAATAGATAGATAGAAGACAGGTAGGTAGATCGATAGATAGTAAAATACACATAGGTGGATAGATGGTTAGATAAATTTAATAGAAAGATGGTTAGCTTTAGAAGGACAGATAGATAGATAAGTAGATAGATAGATAGATAGGTAGATAGATAGACAGCTAGACAGAGGCAGACAGATCGATAGATCGACATAGTTAATTAGGTAGATAGATATTTGCATAGACATTTCATACATAACTATTTAGACTAGTTCGATCTCAATCAATTAAAGTGACAAAAATGTTTCTTGGAGGCTCAACAGAGAAGGGTGGGGGTTGGCATTGAGAGGGTTGAGGGTTGGGGCGAACAATAGCGACATATGTGACACAGCGTTGGCACATATATTGGTGTCACCACACTGGGGAGCAGTTGGAGGCAGGAAGCGTGAAAAGACCCATCGTCATGATTCCTTCTTGATGAAAAGCCATCAGCCCAAACGGTAATATATACGCTCGCCAATTTCACACAAGCTGATGAAAGACATACACAAGGTGTACCTCTTCATTTCGCACTTCATTAAACTGAATTGAGTTGAATGAAATTGAATTTATCAGAGATTTCCTTTCTATTGATGAGTTATAAAGGATACTCTGAAAAGAGTAAAGTTGCTGACCTTTCCCTCTGTGATTTATCATCTGTTAATTTCTTGCTTCTTGGTTTGTATCTGTTGTCCTGTTAGGAGGAGAATGTATCTATCGAAGAGCTAAACCCTTCTCAGCTACAATATCGCAAGCCATACGTCACCATCAACAATGATACGTGACTTGGGGCCTTCAAAAAGCCAACCACATACACACACACACACACACACCCAAGTCGCAGTCAAAAGTCATGCAATTGCATGATTGCCAGCTTTGGGCCAATATCGCCTCGCGGTCGTCCTCCACTCCAATTTATTGGTCGTACAAAACGCGATGGATATATATACGACAGACAGCTTTTCCAGACTGTCATTTGATTTTCCATCCAAATTTCAATATTACAATGATAGGTAAAGAGATGCATTTGAATAGCGAGGGAATATATCTTAATATTCAGGATTTTATTTTGGCCAAACTATTAGACCTAGTCCAATGAAACTTTACACATGTGTTAAGTGCTACTGAGTCTACATGTGCTATTTTTTGGGTAGCTTTAATTTGATAACTAAGGGAGTTATAAGCAAATAACTTTTCCCCGGTATGTAGCCTTCAAGTAAAAGTCCAACTCGTCTGCAGCGGTAAACAAGATCAAACAACAAGAGGGGCGAATCCAATGCCCAATTACAATAGCGCCCTCTGCAAAACCCTTTGAGGCGCCAAAATATCACGTGACTTTTCTCCCTATTGGCTCTCGGCCAGACTGGTTTAACCAATCAGAGAATTTGGCTTGATTAGAATTTCTTTTTTAAAATTCTAATCATCCATTCATGAAAAATAAAAATGATGAAACCGAATTGTAAAAATTGAATTAAAATTAAGTTAAATGTATACAGTTAATTTACCTTGTTATGTGGGCGGGTTTATTTATTATTTGTTACAAAAGAAAAAGCTGATTGGCTGGAGGAGCTGACGATAGAAGAGAGTGAGAAGAGCTACTGAGAGTAAGAAGCAAGATGAGTTTTGCCTTTGTACCGAAAAGGACTCTCTGTGTGTGTGTGTGTGTGTGTGTGTGAGTGTGTGAGTCGGCATATACGCATGTCATAACATATCGCAGTATTCTATTTAACTTTTAGCGGGTTTTCACTTTAGCAATTAACTTTGATTAATTTACGTTCATTAAGAAACGCACAGTTTGCTCATGAACAATCTTAACATTACAGTAAAATTAGCAGTAATTGAATAAATTAATAAGTTTTGTATAGTGACACTAAGAATGATGTATTTGGTAATTAAGCGGCTATAGATAATTATAAATTTAAATAGACGTTTTATAGAGAAGCATAACCGGAAACAGCTAGAGCGAATAGTTTAATAGCTATTAAGTTATATATGATGGTATTTTAATTAAAAATTCATTAGCAGGAAACGAGATGTGAAAATCATTTAGTTGCATAGTCGCGTTAGCAAACTGATAAATTAATACTTAATTAGTTTAATTATTCGTATAATTAATAAAATTAAACATAAATTGGCTGGATAGCATGACTTAAGATATGAATTGAATTTATCGTTAATAGGAAGTTAATGGTAATTATATCTGTGGAAGTAACTATAAGTTTGCCCAAGAGCGAGCATGATCCGCATTGAGGAGCGGGGTGTTAGCGACATCTAGTGGCTCATATTACACGCGCGGTCGTCAACTTGATATAATTTGAATAAATAATTTAATTATTAAGTAATAAATAACAGATAATAGATTTAAGTTCGACGTCTTTCTCAACCCGGTCAGCGACACGTTAGAAATTTAATGGAATTACTTTTTCGACGTTGAAGGTGACTTGTTAAAAAAACATGTCAAAGATTGAAAGTCTTCTATCCGTCTAAATATATATATATATCTATCTAACTACCTATCTATCTATCTATCTGTCTATCTATCTATGTACTATCCATCTGTCTGTCTACCTATCTATCTACCCGTGTGTCTATCTATCTATCTGTTTGTCTGTCTGTCTGTTTGTCTATCTTTTTATCTCTCTGTCTGTTTGTCTATCTATCTAACTATCCGTCTGTCTATCTATCCATGTAACTATCTGTCTATATATCTATCTACCTATCTGCCTATCTGCCTATCTACCTACCTACCTACATACCTATCTACGTATCTATCTATGTACTATCCATTTGTCTGTTTGCATGTTTATCTATCTCGTTATCTCTCTATCTGTCTGTCTATCTATCTATCTAACTATGCGTCGGTCTTTCTATCTATCTATGTAACTATCTGTCTTTATATCTATCTACCTATCTACCTCTATTTACCTTTCTATCTACCTATCTATCTATCTATCTACCTATCTATCTATCTATCTACCTATATCCATCTATCTATATATCTACAATAATGATTTATGACGCAATAACATGCAGATAATGAAAGCTAAATTAGAAATAAAACGAGGAAAGTATAAAGATAACACAGGAGCAGCAGATGGTCACGCATGGGAAGTCTGGGGCGAAAAATAAATTGATGGTTTGTCGTGTTTGTTTATTCTCTATTCTAAAGTCCCTTGCTCGATTATTTTACTTCTTCTCTTCTTCGTTCTTTGTTTTCGGTAAATTCAAATTAACCTTTGTAATTTACCAGTCTTTATCTACCGATCATACAGGACGTTTGAGTATACCGCTGGTAATTGCTGAATCTATCTCCTTCAAATTACAATTAATTGCGCATATATTAAATCTTAACCGTTCATATTTAAAATTTCTTACTGAAGCTGAATTTTAAATTTGGCTAAATTCGGTTAAATTCTGTAGTGAGAGTAATGTTTAAGGATTGTCATTCATTTTAAATTTTATGTAATTTTTTTTAGAAACAACTTTGAGACTTGTAACTTTGATATTAAAATTTTATTGATGAATGTTATCCATATCGAATGTGTTTTTTATTTCTATGACGGGCGAGTTATGGGTCTCGGTCAAGGAATTGGTTCTGTTGGGCGGTGCCAGGGCGTTGGAATTAGCAAACAAGGACTCTTGGTGTGTTTGTTTCCTTTAGTGGAAACGTCGATGCATGTTTCAATGGATAACGTCTGGCAGCGCTGGTTAAAGGTTGCATTTGAAATGAGCGCCCTACGTGGTTGCTGCGGCTACCGACCCACACCAAAACCCGTCGCCATGGCAACGGACTTTCAAGGGCCTGGCATATAGAAAACCGCTCATAACACAAAGTGAATAGGAAAAGTTTGTTGCGCCTTTCCTCCTCCGTTTTACGGGCGTTCTATCTACCTGTCTGTCTACCTACCTATCGACCTATCTATTTATCTATCTTTCTGT
Organism: Leptestheria dahalacensis; assembly: GCA_022114935.1. Classification (NCBI taxonomy): domain Eukaryota; kingdom Metazoa; phylum Arthropoda; class Branchiopoda; order Diplostraca; family Leptestheriidae; genus Leptestheria; species Leptestheria dahalacensis. The sequence goes on along the minus strand of JAIQCU010000164.1, from coordinate 68,404 downwards.
CTATCTATCTGTCTATCTGTCCGTCTATCTACATATCAACAACCTATGTCTATACATCTGTCTGCCTATCTATCTACCTATCAACCTATCTAACTATCTGTCTATGTATCTGTCTATCTATCTATTTGCATATAAACTTATCTATGTATCTATCTATCTACCTATGAACCTTTCTGTCTATCTATCTGTCTATCTACATATCAACCTATGTCTATACATCTGTCTGCCTATATCTGTCTACCTATCAACCTATCTATCTATCTGTCTATGTATCTATCTATCTGTTTATCTATCTACCTACCTATCTGTCGATAAGTCTATCTATCTGTCTGCGAGAGATTTATAGAACGTATTTTCACGTGTTGAAGTAATCGGCCTAATTGAATTTGAGTGTTTTGAATTTCCCGCCTTTTAGGTACGTCTCCACCACGAGAAAAAGACAGCCAATCACCATAGTTTGTTTTCAGGATGGGGACTAATCAGAATCCTTAATACCGATTCACAGATTACTGATGCAAATTGAGTCATCCTAACATCTATATGTTAGCATCACAGATCATATCCGTTTCTGCAATTGAATCAGCCGGATTACGTCATATGGTGATTCATTTATGATTAAGGATTTCTCGTGGCTCTGTCACGTACCGATGAATCGATACGTGTTGGTTCCTCGTACGTGTGACAGTGATGTTTAACCAGCCGGCGGGATTCCATCACAGTAACACCTACGGATGATTCAGCTGAATTCCCAGCGTCTTATCCTGACTCATTTGCTTCACTGTGAGTCATATTAGCATGCCAATGACTCAATTCCGTCCTGTACAAGGTTTCGTAGACGAGATCCTATGCAGGCAACCCATATGTACAGTCTGTTCCGAAGAAAGGACACAGTACCGCGCCTTGGTATCAACTTTGACATTGAATTGTGGCTAAACTAACGACTCGAAATCACTGAAAATATGAGGTGACATGACCAAGTCATAGTACAATCGCCGTGTAAATTCGCATTGCTATCCAGCAAAACCTGTTGAAGATATGAGCCAAAAACTTGGATGAATTTATCTGTTGCTGTACCCTGAGACTGCACTGAAACACTGTTGACAAAAAGAAGTCCCTAAAGCCCTCTTTTATGAAATTTTCATAATCCTTGGTGAATAGAACAGGAGAGATTTGCTGGTTTGAGTGAAAGGGGAAAGAGGCAAACCAGGTTCTTGTTTTGCATAATCCCTCTCTGCCCCCTTGGACGATATTCTCGTCTGCATTCATCAAGTCCACGAGGGACTTTTCGCATCGATAGCCTCCCATCCTTTTAATCTCTATATTTAGGGACACGGGTCATTGATTGACGACGCAAAACCCAGCGGGAGATTTGTTTCCGTGACGTCATCGATGACGTCATTAGTTCAAATAATAATCCTATATTGTGAGAAATTCTATGAGATAACGAGCACCGTGAATAATACTGAAGCAAACATTAAAAAATACATAATTACACTATTTGAAGGACGTGACATTCACGGTTGACCTTTGCCTTTTTGTTCGTCCACCGTTTCCTGGAGTAACTTGCTTTATTTCTGATTCTGAAGGAAGTATGTACGGTACAGGGGTGGCCAATTGAAAAGCAGATAGGGAGGAGCTATGACGTCACAACCAGTGACGTCATCGATCTCCCTTGTCCTTCTCCTGCTCCACCGGACGACGCGCCGAAGTACAAGAGCGCGGTGCACAGTTGATGATTGCTTCAGTTTGCTCCGCGCGACGAAGAGTCATGACGTAAAGCCCGGGATATATCGTAACACGTCCGCTCGTATGTTGTTATTATTGTCGTCAACAATGTTTACTCTGCGTCGCAGTAAGTCCTCATTACCATTAGCCCCAGCCTATTTTCCTATTTTTCATTCATCTTCCCTCTTTATTTTCTTGATCCCTTGGTCTATCTGTGTTTTTTCCCCTGCGTCCTGTTGGTCCAGTCGAGAGCAATATAAAAAAGGGTTCTTGCTGGGGTAAAGTTGATCGCTTACAGCACCCAAGTTTTCACAGATATAACTGCCAAAAAAATATCGAGTGTACACCTACTAGTACTTTACACAAGTGTAAAGTTTCATGTGAATCGGGTTGATAGTTTTGACGTAATAAAATTCTAAAGTTAGCACGATCCCTAATATCTTACCGTTCAGAACCCCTTTTTGTTAAACTCTGGACAGTACTTGCGGTTCGTGTCCGCTAACACATCGTCTTGTTCGCTTTGCACGCGGACACAGGTGAATGTGTATATAGAGAGCAGGCGTGCAAAGGGAGGCCAGATGGATTGTATAGCAGTAAACGAGACTGCAAATATTTATCTCGTCCTCAACTTGTACATCCGCCCTTTGGACAAGAGCTTCTCTCTCACTCGCTGTCGCAGAAACACCACCTACTCCAAACTGTGGGCCTGTAAACCCAAGTGTGCTGGTTTCTCGCGATGCTTTGTAGTCTAAACACTAGGCGAGCCTGGCAACGTGCTAACTCAGCTTTCAAAATGTACCTCTAATTGTTACAAGACGTTGCGTAGTAACCCATTACCTGACAGATAGAAAGATAGATATAAGTAGATAGATAGATAGACAGAAAGATAGCCAGAAATCATATTAAGATTCATATATATTTCTAAATCCCATATGAGCTTAGCGCTCCGGTGCTGAAGGCTGAACGTAAGGGACTACTGCTAAGCTCGCCTAGGGTTTCGAAAATGGCGAAAGGTTACAATGACGGTTCCATGATTGTTTGCAGGGCTGTTGAATACAGCGTCACAAGAAGATCTTTAGCAAGTCACCTGAATTTCTAAACCCCAGGTGGGCTTGGCAGTTGTCTATAGTTCCAGGGCGATCACACTGCTGACAGGCTCACCTAGGGTGTTGAAGTATAGCTGGCATTTGTTCGCAGAAACCTTAGATTGGGTGACCAGTGTGCCAACTGCCAAGCCGCGGGAAACGAGACATATTGTCGGGGTTCACCACATAGACCCTGTCGTATGTAAGAAAGAAAAGCCATAAACGTTGTCCTTTTACTGCAAAGACCCTTAGTAGCCATTGTCCAAAGTCTACGTGCCGTCATAAAGTAACGACTGACCTTCGATTATTTTCAGTCCATTCGGCTAGCCTGGACCTCATTCTGCAGTGAAGAAGCAAGAAAAGTCAAGTACAGAAAACGACATGAATTCAATCGTACTAGTCCTTCTGGTCCTACTGATTAAAGGTATTATCGACGTTAATTTTTTACATTAAAGCAGCATTCAATAATGGGAATAGCTAACAGTATAGAAAGTAGTAGACGTCGATGACGAAGAGGAAATGTTGTTGTTTAACATTGCCAATAGGTGGCGCTATATTGTTACTGCAATAGCACCGATCGTTAATTCGGTTTTGACAAGACATTGAAATGTTTGATTCAACCCTCGTGGGCCTGCAGTCAAGTCAGTAGCTTCAACTACTTAGTTCCTGACTGCTCGTTATTTAGTTAAGTTTTATTAAGTAGTTTATATGGCTCTGCCAGTAACGAGATCACTGATTCAAAAATTGATAACAGCTAATACAGGAGAGTCGGTAGTGTTTCCTATCAATGTGACCCTGTTGTCTCCTACGTCGGCCCTGGTCTCTTGGTCTGCGCCTCAAAACACGGAGGATTCGTCTATCAGTCCCTTGGCTAACATATCGGTCAGCTCTCTACGATACGAAGTTACTTACAGGCCCGTTAAGGAGAGGTTAGTAGTACGATTACTTTAATAGCACTTAAGGGCAGTTAACATGGGTATTGTAATAGCATTACTTAGTTAAGTAAGAATAGTAAATGTAACGAAGCTGTATTGTCGACAGGGTGAGGACAGTAGCAGCTGTAGCGCGTGGTTTGACATCATTCCTGCTGACTGATCTGCGTCCGGGAACCATCTACTCCATCACGGTGACATCGATCAGCCGCCGTCAGAGGCGCAGAAGTTCCCCGGCGGTCCTCCTCGTCCCGCCGCTGATTGAATCATCGCCCCGAGGGATGAGTAGCACTTCCTCCAGTCCGCCTTACCTTCAAGTACGAGCCGAGGAAGTGGGCATTGTTATCGTGGTCCTGGCAGGTAATTTCCAGATTTCAATGGATTGTGGACCGTCTGTGCATCAGGGTGCCATCTAGCGGCCTCAAACAAATGTATTCCTGCTGTATGAACTGAAGCTGAAATTTCCGCCATCTTGTTCCTTTTGAAATGTGCGGGATGGTACAAGATGGCGGATGACATTGACATTTCTAGTATTTGGACCCTTATTGCGTTTTCCATGTGAGCCAATTAAAGTAAATCAAGTCATCTTTGTTACCAGTATGGGCCGCAGCTATAACGTTGTTCTTTCATCGCTGGGGGAAGATCCGCATGCTGCTGCCTTACCAGCCAGATTTCAAGGAGGATCTTCATATCAACACAGGTCCGGCCATACCGCCGCTACCGCAACAGACTCAGATCGCCTGCAGAAATACTCCCAGCTTCGGTATATGCACTGCACATGCCGAAATGAGCAATATCACAGTAAGGAAAACGTCCATTCCTCGTCGTCTTAGGCTAAGTTACGAGATCCTTGAAATAAAAAAAAGCAAACGTTAGTTGGTAGACCTGATTGAAGAATCCGCAGTGGTATTGTAACCTTTGTTTTTCCGTTACCGTGTTTTCCGTTTGCATGGGACAGTAAATGGTCCTTTGAGATTAATCCTTGGCTTGCACGACGTCGTCTGCTTCAATTCTGTCACGAGCCAGAAACCCTACCATTTCCTATCTCTAACATTGTAGCAGACGAACCGAGACGAGCTCGTGCAAGCCAAGGATACTATAAACCAAAGCCTTGTTGGGAAAGAAAAATCAGTAGGGACTAGTTTGTGAGGTAAGGAGCATGCTTCTTTTCAAGCGAAACTTTTGTACAGAATTTCTTACGCACAGAGAGTTTGGCCAGCGTCGATGAGCCGTTTAGACAGTTTGGAGGCAGCTCGAAACCGCTACTCGCGCACCCTGACGACATCTAGCGGTCAGTCGGCGTCCTTCCCGCCTCTGTGCCGCCTGCCCCGGCGCAAAACCAAAAGCGCTGAGGTGATCACCTTCACCGTGACGCAGTGCACCGACAGCAGCAACAGCAACTTCTCCAGAAATGAGATGACTACTACGGAGTGTGCCTTCTAGCCTCCTTGCAGTTTTTTTTCTACCGAGCAGAAGATTGACTGTATCACTAAGCAGTTGTTGTGGTAACTGCCAATCGCCAACGTTTAAGAGTTAGCCGGCTTTTCCAGTGGACAAATTAACTCTGCCCGTAAGATTGCTACAAGGGTTCGAACATCGCCGCTTGACTATTTGGAGCTGAAGAACCTAGCTTGCACACCATCACCGCAGCTTTTTTTAAAGTTAAGAGTCACGTTTTTTTATGTCGACTTGTACGTCTGAAGCGCCAGCGCTATAATAAAACGTATTCTGCAAATTACCAATTCTTTGCCAAGTTACTGAAGTACCAGACAACACCGCTAGGTGGCTTTACGTCCGTAGCGTTTGAAAACCAGATCTTCTGAGGAATCAATTATCGTAATATAAGAATCAAACATGGATTTGCTGTTGCAAAGTGCTGGTAAGTATAATGCGTATGAAGGTGAATAGATTAGTGTCTCTCTGTTAAATTATGATGGTCTAGGGTCTAGGAAGATCATAGGGAATGGAGGCAGCCAGGAGTACTTCATGCGTAAGTCGTATACAAACGACGAGAGTACGAGTTGAGTGAAGAGCGCAGCCTCACGTGTTTGTAGTGACGAATCGGGAGGGAAAGCCTCCCGATTGGAGAGCGCTGCGGTGTGCGATGTTTTCGCCGGGGCCGGGAGCAATACCCAAGTCTAAGAAGAGCCGGGCGCTGGTTACGGGCAGTCGATGCACGACTCGCTTTCCGTAGAGACCTGCTCGGACCAGTCCACGTTAGAGGCTCAGTAAAACTGCGGTCTCAAACCACATTTAGTATTCTTCGAAAACCGATTGCGAAAAGCACACTTGGTCGTTGAATATTTAGTGAGATTTTAACCGGCCATGCCGGTTCCGAACCAGGTACACCCAGTATTTACAGTGACGATGCTGTCGGATGTGGTGTCATAATACGAAGATTGGTCAGTTTCTGTTTTGGAGAGCTTCTTATACCACAGTGATGATAGTCAGTTTGCTGGTCCTTTGGCCAACCTTATTGGTGGCTCAGGGAGGCACAATGGGTCCGGGCCCCGGTCCAGGAGAGCAGATCGCCTCCTCCGACTCTTCCTTTTCGTCCTCTTCATCCGGTGGGGATACACTCTTTGATGGGCTTCCAGCGGTGTTAAGATCTGCATGGCCGCAACATCGCTCATCAAACGTGACGAGTCATCGGAGGCCGCCTGAATTGGTAAGCAACAACAAAAACCAGTCGCCGGCGCTCATCGATCAAAATGCAGAGGAAGATTCGCGCTCTCTTCAAGATTCCGTCATCGCTAGGGAATGGACCAAGCGACCTCGTCGACAATGTCCTGCCTGCCAGCCTCCTTCCGGTTCAGTTTCCGAGTCGGAAAGGATCTTGGCCGACTCGGTCCGATTAGAGTCCATCAAAAGGCAAATCCTCGTCAAACTGGGCCTCCAGACTAAACCCAACGTCACTGGCTCCCTGCCTAGAGACTTTGTACTGGAGACGCTCATCCGCGCCGAGGAGTCCCTAGACCTGACGAGAACCGCTTCTTCGTTGACCAAGACCCAACCCGATTCCGAAGTGGATCACGAAACCGAAGCGACAAACTTTGACGGTGTTGAAGATGATTTCTACGGGAGGACGTCTGAAATCATCGCGTTTGCAGAGCAAGGTACGAATGACTGCATTCTTAAGTGAACGCCAGAAACTTAATTACTTTAGAATAATTATGTGTTGAGAATAATTTATTGTCTATCATCAGTCCTTGGAGAATAACAAGAAGGGCAGACTATCTTTGTTTCTTGGGGATTCTTGGCAAGCGGTGGTTCCGTTTCTTTTTATCTTTCTTTCGCTGCTCTCTAATATGGAGCGTCTCGTCTCGGTGCATGAGCCGTGTTTCGCTGTCGGTATTATGGCCCGACCGCGAAAGTCCTTTTTTTCTTCATCCAAGCTGTTGTTTGAAAAGCGCGCGATGGGGATTTGCATGATGCGATCGCGGCAATTGAAAGGGCGGTATCCTTAGAAAGTGCGGTTGGTTTTTGGTGTTGGCCGGTTGTGGTATGTGAACAGTGATGGCTAACCAAGATGCCAGCACCAGATTACAACTTTCCTCTTTTGGCATGTTTCGCTGCCGGCCTTGTTTGCAGGTGCCGGCAAACCTCAACCGCCCCGTTGCTTAACATAGAAGTTTTTTTTTTTATATTCAAAAGCACGACGTCCTCTTCTATAAACATACCACACTCGGCGAGTAAAGACTAGTCGTACTACACTCGAATTGTATGGGGAAGACCCACCTTTACTGCTTTCCGTAGCACTTAATGAATATAGGAGTGTAGTTGAGTCTGAGTCAGCTGATGCGGTGCATGTAAAGTCTAGAACTCGCTGTGTATATCGATAGCTGTAAGTCAAGCCTTCTCATTTGAATTCCAAGTGCAGCAGTCCGGGTGGTCGGCGTGCTGATGTCTACGTGCGCTTATCAAGGTGGCTTTCCCCGTCTGCTAGGTGAAACAAGTTGTAAATCACCCGAATAGAATAAGAGGGATGTAGTCATTCGGAAGGAAAAGCAGCAGTAGACTCGCCAGCGCGATTTTTTCGGGACTGGTTGGGTGTAGGAGAGACGGCGTGCACTCACGCACCTGCATGCGTGAGCACCTGATTTGAATACGGCCAACTTGAAGCAGCATTCCTCTCATAGTAGACATGCAAGCCACGCAGTCTAGCCTCTCTTTGCCCTTTTTCCCCCCTCATCTTCTGTCTTGGTCGGGCCCTGATATCTTTGTCGAACGCAGCCCGCAGGAGGGCCTGCAACACGCATGCAACTATCATCAACTTTCTAGCTAAAAATAGCAGCACCACCACTTTGATTTATGACCCGAGAGCTTGGAAAGAATTTATATCCTTAAAGGCATAATTATTGATGTTTGACACAAACAGATAAATGAAGCGAACAAGGTGAAAAGAGAAGGAAAACAAATATGGTCATCGCACTTGCCAGCAGACCACCGTGATGTTGCACAAAAGGACCTACAGTATACACGTGTTTGGTATTCTCAGCACGCTGCATGTGCCCTAGTTCATATGTTTATAAGCTTTACAGCCCCGCGTGAAGATCAGAACACATCATAGACTTTAAGAACCTTCATTTTTGTTCCTTTACCAGTAACCGTCTAAAGCTGTCAGTTCATGTTTCTTTTCCACTATGCTCTTATACCTTTTTAAGTTTGGCTCGTGGTCAGTACAGAAGAACTAGTTACCCATATACCGTCATTGTATAAAACGGCAACTTAGTATTCCAGGATTGTTTTATAGTTTCACCTGCGACCTTACCCAATGGCAATGGCACCAAGGGGAGGCTATATCGCAAAATAGCACCCTGTTGTGCCGGGACTATGTTCAAAATAGCATGCACTCTTATCAAACTGTGTATTGACCCAGTCGGCATACCGATTCATCCATAGACTGTCAATTGATTTAATGCTATTCATAGAGGTATACCATTAAGATTAGCATAGCCCCAGTGCCTGTACACTATTTTTGGGTCTCACGTATCATTAGACAGGTATATATACGGAACAGAAAACCTGCCTGTTTTTTTAAGGGGAGAAAGGTACAATACCCTTATAGGTTTACAGATAATCTATTTCTGAAAAGGAAGAGTTGCTCACCAGTCGTTCGTTGCTAAAGGAAGAAACGGAAGTGATTCTAGTAGTCTCGATCTATTGGAAGAAGTGGAGACACGTTCGGGTGACTTGGCGGCTTCAACGTGGCACAAGATGGGTGTACTGAACCTTGGCAGTCTCTCATTAGCATATGATGTATCTCATTAGCATAACTGCGGCGGGGCAATGCTCGTGGATCACTTGCCTTCCCAGGTTTCTGTTTGTAGGACAAAGTCGGTTTAGACCAGCTTGGTAACAGTTGTATGTCACGTCACCAAGCCATCGTAGGGTAAGCCAAAGTTATCTGCAGTGAGGAAAAGCTCGGCTTGAAGATATGAAGGAGAGGGCCAGAAGGGGGAGTTGCTCATCTGTAGAGAGATGTTGGGTTTAATAGATGGGTATGACGGTATTTTGGCTGATAGGTTAGGCCCCTTTCGCCGGTTTCCCGCCAAACGAGACATTGTACATTCTAGCCGATGATGGATGGTAGGTGCAATGCATGCACCCAGGTGTTGTGGTAATCCTCGCTTTCGTCGCAAACGTTAGGGCTTGAAGCGTTATAAAATAAACGTTACACACCTTCAATTCGATTATCTCTTTCATGCCTTTTGGCTTTCTACTCGGTATTGGAGGCATGCTTCCAAAACGTTTGATACCAAGTACTAGTATTGTTTGATTGGTTGGAAAAACGACCCTATCTTTAACGTATGTCTAAATTGCAGGCCCTTCGCTGAAGAATCAAACGCTGTTGGAGTTCTCCCATAGCCAGGAAACGGAGCAAAATTTACGGGTCAAATCCGCAATGCTCTGGGTCTACGTGAATGTCAAGGGATCGGCTCGATCACTGCGCCGCTTGGGACAGGACAGAAAACCGACTCTCTACATTTTTCGAGTCCTGCCTCGAAGAAACAAGACGTCATCAGATGAGGTAATAGCTCGACTAACTCTGTTTTCCGGATTCACAGAAGGTTTAATTTTGTAATGTAGAGCTGGGACATGGAAATGCTGTCGTCCGATCGCGTGACCTTAACTCAGTCTGGCTGGAGGAAGATCAATATAACTGACGGTGTTCAGAAATGGTTTTCTACTAGTGGCCCCGACTCGGAGTCCAACAAACTTCGCCTGCTGATCGATTGTTCGGGTTGTGGGGCCACAGTAGAGCCGACCTTGTTTTCGAGTATCAGTGAAAGTCACAAAAACCAAAGGCGCCGAAGGTACAGCTCGTCGAGAAACCTGAAACGACACGCTAGAAGGCATCAGTATAACAGGGTGTCTGAAGGAAGCACCCAGAATAGACCGTTCCTGGTCATCCACACCGATTCGGTCAGTTCGCGACGCTTGAAACGCCGCGTCCTGGACTGCAGTCCGACGACTCGAGCCTGCTGCAAGCAGAGGTTCTTCGTTAGTTTCCGAGCCTTGGGTTGGGACGACTGGATTATTGCACCTAGTGGCTATTACGCCAATTATTGCCGCGGTGATTGCGGTGGAGCTCACCGCACACCGGACACATTCCTCAACTACCATACACACGTTCTGGAGGAGTTTCGTCGCATGGATTCGTTCCCCGACATCCAACCGTGTTGCGCCCCGACCAAGTTCTCCAGCATGTCGCTCATCTACTTCGGCCCCGAGATGAACATCATCAAGAGAGATCTACCCAAGATGGTAGTAGATGAATGCGGCTGTCCTTGAATGTCAAGACTTGACTACTGGTTACAGTGTCATGTACAGTGTAAAGGGTAGAAAACCAGCACCACTGCCAGATGACCGTGATGACAGTTGGGAGTTTACCGTGCGTTTTCTAAGTCTTTCACGCATTTTAGTGTATGTGGTGCAGGAAACTGAAATGATGGTTGGGGGTAGGAGTGATAAAGCTCGGAAAAGAATGCATTTTGCACGTTTTGCTCTGTAGGGGAAGTTGCTTTCGAGGCTGTTTTTGTGTTGCGGTGTACAGGATAACTTGCAGTTTTGAAGATTATGTCGATGGAAGTGCCAACTTGCCCAAACTGTGATGAGAACCGTGCTCACCCGAAGACATTGAAGGGATTGGCTATGGGGGCAGCGACTGTACTTGCATATTGCTCCACCATGATGCAGTTTAAGACCACTGTGATTCGTTTTGTAGGCCCGTTACGACTTTCATCTCTCAACTCTAAAACCAAGTGGAAACGAAAGCATTCCGTATGGCAAATCTGCTTTGCGTCCATTTCCGCGCCAGGAAAACTGAGAAACGTGCGAGTGAAGGCCAGTGCAGCTCGTGTCTTTTTTATTTGGTGTCTTGCTGCAGTAATCACACGATGCATTCCATTACTACCACCGTCTCTGTTTTGTTTTTTCACGCTTTAAGGTCCACTGTTTTTCACTTTGTAATTTAAACAGCATGCTAATGTGTAAAAAAAAACACTTTAGAGTTGCAATACAAGGTTAGGGAAAATACTCCATGGCAAGAGTATAGACAACCCTACGTTCAAGAGCAAGATGGGTTTTTTTAAAGATTCCAGAAGTATCAAGGGGCGCAAAGAATACGCGCCTTGTTTGTCATTTGTTTCACAAGCGTGACGAGGTAAAAAGGCGTTGAGCCGTATAGTAATGGACCCTTGCTGGGGCTTGCATCTTGCCACGCGACTACGTTAAAAACGGGTCCGGCCAAATGGCCCGCAGGGCAAAAGGAGAGCCAGACTGCAGTACTACGAACTCCGCGCCAGAAAAACAGTTGCAAAACCCAAGAGTCACGTGGTGATGGTGATAACGATCTTGAGGCAAGGGAAACGGCTGATATCAGAACGCAGCGGCGTTTGAATCCACGTGCCAAGTAGGTTGAGCTCTTTCTCGCGCCTGATTGAACTCACTCAAGTAGTATCGCGTCTGGACTGCTTCTTTAGGATCCACGGGTGACTGCTCTTTGCTCCAGTTCACCCAATTTTGCGAAGTTCCGATACAGATAAAGTATTTAAGAAGCGAGATACACGTAAATAAGGAAAAGCCAATCAACACACGGGATAAATAGATAGATAGTCAGATTGATGGATAGATAGATAGATAGATAGATAGATAGATAGATAGATAGACAGAGAGACAGATAGGTAGATAATAGGTAGATAAATAGACATATAGATAATATACCATGTACATTATCAAACGCTTGTACAGAAATTTACGTCATTAGTTTAGGTACCCCAAATGGATCCAGAGTCTAGCCCTCGGGATTTCAAAGGTGGGAAACTTCCCCTTGTAAAAAGGGTTCCAACACGCCGCATGTTGATAAAAATGACAGGGCACGTGGTACGACAGTTTCGCCTTCCAAGTTGTTTGTGAAAAACTTTCTAAGAATATAAAGAGAGTAAAAAGTAGTTTTAAGAGCGACGCTGTAATGACCGTGGGCCAGACGACGCTGAAGCCGCAGACGAGACGTCGCGACAGCGACATGCAAGTCGCTCGTTTTTGTCTTATCCGTCTATGGCTTTTCTTGCTTGCTTGTTTTCTGGTTTCTTTTTTAACCGGCTCCCTTGTGAAATTTATTCATCACACAAACACACACACACACACGCGATCCTCAATCAATCTTGGCCGCTGACTTTTGCTCTACTTCGTACATTGTCTACTCTGCCGGGGACAAGGTTTTAAAAAAAATTGGAGGGAACAAGTTTGCTCGTCGGAATACGGACTGTATGGCATGAGAGTTTTAAGAGAAACTTGCAAATAGTTCAATTTATCACCGCTAGGTGGCGCCACAATCGCCACATCAAATGATGCTCATCCTGTTGTCAACGCAATTCAACGCGCCTTAATTCAAGTTGTTGGTTTTTCAATACGATCGCAGTATGATTGCTAAATGATTAGATCTATTCAGTTTAGGGCCGAGTTAACGCTCTGCCGTTCCTAGGTTAAGAATCCAGCTTAGTATCGAGTTGAAATTTTCCAATTTTCCAGTTACTCTTTCACCACTGCAGTGTTGAAACACTTTCGCGGTAAGAGCGCTTACAAGGAAGCACCTGGGGGTTACCCCTAAACCGTCTGTTTACGATAATATTTGCCCCGAGATAAGGGTATTAAAATCGTTTTTCACGACATTCTAATCGCGGCTGGTTAGGACATAATCTGAGCATCAGTCTAAGCAAACGCAACAGAGACTATCGGCAAACCGATCTGTTTGTCCGCCCAACAACACTTTGGGCCAGAGTCGTTACGCTGCACACACAATCCAGGCGTTAAACATTTGGCAATAACTGTTCTCTGCTTCAGATTTTTATTGCCCAACAAACTAAACTAAACTAAAAACGATACGTATGCACTGAAGAGGAAAAAAAAAAGAAGTAAAACGACCCATGCGGAGACAAGGCCCACGTGGAGAAGAATCAACTTTCCAGGGGTATTCTATCCCAAGTGGGAAAATCTTGAGGCCTTAGCAACAAGGGAGCCGTTTCATCTTGAAAAGTTTCCAGCTTCTTATTTTATATTATTCTTAAATTTTGGGGTTTCTGGGTTGCCACCTCCTCCTCCGCCTCCCCCTCCTGTGAATTTGCAAAAAAAAAGAGAGAAAATAAAAGATGAAAAGAAAGAAGAGAGGAAGACACAGTCGAAGCGTCACGTCCTCATAAGCTGCGAAGATTTTCGATCCGGTTGCATAAGAGCCAATGATAAACAAGAAGAAGAGGCCCGGCGCGCGGTCAGTGGTCAGTCAATCGGCAGAAGAAGAAAAAAAAAGAGGAAAAGAACGAAGAAGTGAAGGAGAAAGAACAAGAGGAGACACAGAATAGAGACGAGACTCTCTCTCTCTATCGTTATCAGTAGGCGATAAGAGAATCAACTTTTGAATCCTCTTGCTACGTGGGTCAACAGGAGCGCCGCTGTGGAATCCTCTTCTCTCTCCCCTCCTCCTCCACCTCATTTGACCGAGACACGCCCCAGTGTTTCCACTCGTTATCTTCTCTACCACAACCTTCCTAAAATGTTAACCTCACTTATCTGAAAATTAAACAGATTGCCGTTAACTTTCGTATTCTAGTAGTTCGTGACACTATTTTAGATAACGTTGCATCGATATCTACACACCTAAAAATGAGTTATGAATGAAACAGTATAACACGGAATCAACGTATTTATGTTAACATTGATATTGGTACTGAATTACTGTCATGTCCATTGGGTAGTATTGGATCAGTTTTATTGTGTTTCGATGTTATCTGAAATCTGAAAGTAGAACTGAAATTACTACTGAACCGGTACCGGTACACTTGCACTTTCCGGCGTCTCTACCGGGGACACTGCAGTAAACATTTCCATTATCCTAATGATAAAGGTTACGAAAACTGTAACGGTTATGACGTAACAACAGTCCTTGTCCCACAAATGTTGCTAACAGCGCTGGTATACTGAACCGTGAAATCAACCTGTGTCTGGTCCAGTGGAAACACTGTGGAGTAAAGCCGGTGGTGCCGAAGCATCAAAATAAAAACACAGGGCGAAAACGTCGCGCATCAAGCGCCCGAGTGCTCGTCACCAACCTCAAAGGCCCAACCTATTGCCGAATTTAAAAACGAGGCTCCCGGTGGTTTTCAGAGGGACTGGACCGGCTTGTGCCTTGAGCATTGCACTTCTTCCCAGAGCAAGCAGTCAGCCGGCAGGTCGGTCGCAGTTCGCACTCCACCATCCGCCAGGTCTAATCGTTCATCCCTGACCTCCACAACTCTGTTGTCTCTTCGATTCTAAACCACTAAACTGTTAATGCTTTAAAAACTCGTCGACGATTTCGATTGGGGACCGCGGCGAAACGTTGGGATTCTGCAGCCCGTCTGAGGACGCGCTGCTCGCTCACTCGTGGCTCTCTCTCTACACAGAAACGTTCATCACTTTCTTGTATTGGGTCTCCACTGGTCAGCCGGCAGTTGTAACTTATCCTGCAATCGAGAATCTTGTACAATCCTAACCTGACAAGGTAAGAGTTAATGCTATATCCAATTAAAGTTGATCAAGGTCACGTGGTTTAAACGATTGCTCAATCACAGGTCTTGGATAATCCGCTTACCCATCTCTGTGTGAACTTCCTTGTAGTTTTAAGTTTTCCCATCTTGGTTGATGCGTCTAATTGTATATGATGAGATTGAAATGAGATTACTGGGTTCCCTGCGTGGACCAGAGGGGGAACCCCATTAAAATGATGCACTGCACGTGTTAACTGGTTTTCGACGAAGCACAATAGGTGCCTTTCCTCACCCTCTTGAGGAAACCGGAGAATCTCGAAGAGAAATTCGAGGGGGTCGAGGCTAGATAGACGGACATTTTCCAGCCTTTTTCCACCGTCTTCTTGTCTATATCTTTTTCCCTTGTAGAATCTTTGTTCTCTTTGAAATTCCTTGAGATCAACTATGTTTATCATTCACCTAACAGATTTTTTGAAAAAAGATTCTGGAGAAATTCCCCGGACTGGAAAACGACGGCCGTTCCAGGAAAGATTCGATTAAGGAAACTCTGGGTTCTATCAACGACCCGAAGATCTTGGAAGATTATTAGAAAGAACGCCGGCTTTACGAGGAGAGAAAATGGCCAAGAGCTGCGGGAGCAATGCCACGTGGGTCCTGTAATCTTCTCTGAACAATCCAGCTGGGGTAATTAACACATTTCTCTAGTACATGGTAAATCTATCAGACTCGAGATATCTTATTCTGCATTGGCGTTCCAGCATCCAATTTAATCAATAAAAGTAATGAAATTAAATAAAATTAATAGAATAAAATTCCCTGAAATTTTCCACCGATGGATAAATGCTTCACCAATCAAACACCTTATACGATTAACTTCGAAGTGGTTATTTCTTTAACCAGAGATCGTTAAATTGATTTATTACTGGAATCGGGATAAGTTGAAGGGAACCTGTGACTGTAATGTTGAAACCTGTGTTTATAGAAACTGAAAAATAGGAGGGGGGGGAGGTCTACCTGTTCTGTTACCAACCAAGGTTGGCTTGCAAATAAAACCAACAAGACCAGAAGAGAGAAGAAGAGGAAAAATAGAAAGAGCTTCTAATGAAACGCGATAACGGGGGCTACTTTTGTACACAAGACAATTTCCAGTATAAGCTCTCCTCAAACAACAGTCCCTCTATAGATAAAAATATAAACCTTTAAATTTAATCGAGTAATATCTTATTAAATTAAAAAAAATCAGAAATCAGAAATTGTTTGTTAATTGAAATTTTAAATAAAAAAGTTTGTAAATATTTATACAATCCTGTGCGATTTCCAGTTTCTTCCCCAATTGTTGTTCCCGATGGGGAATGAGGGTCTGCGTGGACAGACACGAAAAGAGACTGTAACTAATTTATTTATTATCTCTCAAACTCGTTTTTTTGGGTGGAGGGAAGGCTCCACTGTGGTTTTCTAGAAGAAGATCGTGGCAGGCCACGTGACCACTTGTCACTCTTCATTTCTCCTTTTTATTAAAAGCCAATATCGAATTATCGATCAAATGATTGGCCAACTAAAATAAGCCAAATAACAAATGAATGACATTAACCACTGAATCGAAAAGCCAAGCACATGATCCAGTACGTGAGTAAAGTAAATGTTTCGTGAATTTTAAAGAAATCAGATGTTTCTCAGGTTAAGAAGAAAAATAGTCATTCATTCATGAGATGGTTCAGCGACATAATGAAGTAAACAATGAAGCGATTAGTGCAATTGGTCGAATGAATGACGGAGCGGCTTGGCAACAAGTTCGCCAATGTCTGGCCCGAGCTAGATACATAGACACTTGTGATAGAAGTCAAGGAGGGGGAATACGAGGGGTTCGCAAGTCCACAGAAATCTGTTCCAACTTGTGAAAACCACAGAGATTTTCTTGGAAATTTTCGGTCGTTTTTCAAGATTTGTTTCGGGATTTGTTTGAAAATTTTTTGGGAAATTTTTTTGTAATTTTTAAGGATTTTTTTAAATGATTAATTTTTTTTATAGAAAAATTTCGAGTTTTTTGGTTCAAGTGTTGGACCCTCGGGGGGAATATTACCCAAATATTTGGAAGAGAATCGCATTAAAAGGGACGGGAAAAAGGGCAGATAGCGAGACGAGAAAACTGGCCATTGAAGTGTGTGGCAGGCGGTGGAAGAAAAGAGTTAAAAAGTTGTGTCCCGGTTGTTTGATATGTAACAAACGACCTTATTGACAGCTCGCCTAAATACATTGATCACTGTGCAGCAGCATCTCCATATCAAGGTCACTATGTAACCCAATCACTCGATACAGATTGCCTCTCAACTTTGACCCCGCCCCCGGCATCTGCTCATTGGTGCGCAACTCTGTCCGGCTTGCCGGGGTTACTTGCAACAAAAGACTTTCTTGTCCTCTTCACTCTCACTTTCCATGGAGGGATAGCTAGATAGATAGATAGATAGGTCGATAGGTAGATAGACAGATAGAAATAGATGGTTAGATAGATAGGTAGGTAGATAGATAGGCAGATAGAGTGATAGATAGGTGTAGGTAGATAGATGGATAGATGGATGAGTAGATGGACATATAGATAGAAGTTTGAAAGGTCTTTAGGTAGATATAGACAGATAGATAGGGTAGATAGATGGATAGAAAGACAGATTCAGATAGATGATTAGATAGATGGATCGAAACAAATACGATAGTTAAACGGTTGATATAGATAAATAGATAGGCAGACAGATACAGGCAGATACCGATAGATAGATATTTAGTCAGACAGACAAGAAAGATAGATACTTCTTCCGCAACTCTGGTAGCAAAAACCACCGAACTCTAAAACAGAACCGATTTTTTATGGAAAACTCTAATTTAATTTCAATTATATTTTATCTCTTTGTCCATTTCATTTAATTGTTTATGTTTTGCAGTTGTAGACGCAAAAAGGGACCAACATTCTGGAGAAGAGAAAAGGAAATACAAATCTGTGGACCTCTTTGGTGTATGTATGTGAGGACTGGAGCCGTGCATATGTGAACGTGTGTGTACATCGCAGCCCTCAGTCGCCCGCCCCTCCGCCGAAAAGCAATAAAGATCCCGGACAGTTTCAAGAGGCCAAGCAGACCCATTTAAGACGTCAGACAGTCTCCTTCTCGCCCTGTGCCTTTTTTTTTATTTGAATCTTTATAACTGGCAGATCGACAGACAACCGGATTCCACTTTCAATGTTCTTCCATCCGCAGAAGCACGCGCTATCGTGATCTTGCGCTCTTAAGTTATTTTACTAAGTTATAAATTCAAAGTTGAAAATAGGGAAAAGTGAGTCTGTGATAACCGTATGTGGACTGATCTCGGCATCTTTTAAAATTTTCAAATCTTAAAAGAAAAACGAAAGACGAAACCATAAGTTTGACCGGAATTCCGCACGTGTTTCAACATGTACCTCACCAGACGGAGCTGTCTGGCGCTAGTTTTGCTAACCGCTAGTTTCACTAGCATCCGGGCGGGTGCTCATCCGGCGGCGGATGAATCAGCCGGAAGGAAACAGCACATCCGTCACTCATCCGGACACTCTGGAAGCAAACGCGGCGCGGAAGAATCGCCGTCGCCGGAGAGCAGCAGCCGGGAAGTGATGGATGACCTGCTTCCGCAGCCGGGCACTTACATCCCTTCCAACTGCTCGTGGTGCCTGCGCAGGGAAGAGATGCGCAGACACAACCTGGAGATGATCAAGGATCAGATCCTCAACAAGCTGGGGCTCCACGCGGCGCCCAATATGACCGGAAGGCATCCGCCCAAGATACCGCCGCTTAATCACCTGCTCGACCTGTACGGAATGCAGGGAGATGACCCGCACAAGAGCTTCCAGCCCGGACCCGTTTACGGTGACGAGGATGACGACTACCACGCGAGGACTGAGAAAGTCATCTCCTTTGCACAATCACGTAAACTTCGATTCTAACATCTATTAAAGTTAACTGAAATTAACCACATCAAACCACCCGGAAAAAGTCTTATTTTTTGGATTAAAGTTTCGGATGTGTAATGTACATTGGCGAGTCGACAACGTGTCAGCTTGTCACTGTTGTTCTTAGATAACGACTCGCATGGGCAAATAGTACGTGCCTGTGCCGGTGACTGTTTGGTCAGCACATAGGATTATCTAGTGTTTCTCTTGCAACCAGCACTTGTCTACTAGGATCACAACACGTTATATAACACTCGAGTACAAATAGACGAAAACTTAAACAAGTTAATATCTATCTATCTTTTACTCTATCTGTCTATCTAACTATCTACTTATCTACTTACCTCTATCTATTCCTACATTTTGTCTATGTATCTATCTATCTACCTACCTTCCTGCCTACCCATCGATCTGTCTAACCATCTATCTGTGCCGTCTCGCTGTCTATCTATCTATCTGTGTATCCAAGTTAATTAATGAACTTACAGAATACGGATTATTTGATTGCAGTGCCCGACGTTGAGAAATCCTTGGTGAAGATGCACTCGCTCCACTTCAAGTTCTCCGACAAGGTGATGGGAAACAAAGCTGACCGGGCCCATCTGTGGGTTTACCTCAGGCCCACACCGACGACCCAAACGCAGACTAAAGACGCTCATGTCTGGATCTACCTGTACAAGGTTAATTGCACTTGTTATTAACTATAATTCAGTTTGTTTAAAATTTACTATTGATGATGGATTTCAGGTGGTCCGCTTAATACCGGGTGAATCGCCGGTGCTGAATCAGGTGCGCACTACCAAAGTAGCGCTGCAGGCCAGCGGAGGCTGGGTGTCATTGGAGATCCGCAAGCTGGTGGCCGACTGGTTCCGGTGGCCGGACGAAAACCTCGGACTGGCCATCCAGGCGCTGGATTCTCAAGGAGATTCGCTGATTGTCACCGATCCCAATGAAGGAGATGGCTCTCTAGTATAACAACATTTCCCAAACTATTACTTCACTTGAATTAGAATCAAGTTAATGTTATCAAAGGTGGAGTTATAGTCTTGCCTGTCACTGTAGATACCGTTCGTCGAGGTGATAACAACGGAAGGCCGGAAGCAGCGCACCAAGCGGACGGTGGGCCTCAACTGCGACGAGAACTCATCGGAGACGCGGTGCTGTCGCTACCCGCTGACGGTCGACTTCGTCGAGTTCGGCTGGGACTGGATCATCGCGCCCAAGAGATACGAAGCCAATTACTGTTCCGGCGAGTGTCCCTACGTCTTCCTGCAAAAATATCCGCACACGCACATTGTCCAGCAGGCCAATCCGGCCGGAACGGTGGGTCCCTGCTGCGCGCCCCGCAAGATGTCGCCCATCTCGATGCTCTACTTCGACAGTCAGTACAACATCATCTACGGACTGTTGCCCGGTATGGTAGTCGACAGATGCGGCTGTTCGTGAATTCTAGGCAATCTATCTATTTCTCTCTCTCTCCGTTTCTCTCTCCCTCTCTCTTTTATATTTATATTAATTTCAAATTACTAAATAACTTGCGATGACGTCAGTATGGGCGGGGTCATACTGAAACACCCACTAAGCACGTCTGAAAACAGTCGAATCATATAGCTCTCTGCTGCATTTAACAGGCACGTTTACCCGACCCTTCCCTTCCCCCTCCTCGCACCATTTTCCCGAGACTCGAGTCCCGCTCCCCGCTCGGAAGCGACGAGATGCCTCCCGTGTGTTCCCCCGTTTCCTCGTATCGTTTCTCGACACTCATCCAAGTTGAACCAAGGTTATATTCTTGACATTTGCGGAAAAAAACGAGCTTTCGCTTTTCTGTCTTTTTATACAAAAAAGTGATAAAAGGATTTGGTGTGATGAACCGCCGTTTGGCTCTTTCAACGAGACACCGTTCTCGCTACGAGTAACTACGATTAGTGAATTACGATTTTAATTGCGATTACGAATTTCTACAATTGGCTGGAAAAGAAATCGATGTTTGAATTTTACATCTTAAAGGATCTTTTTTTTCTGTTGCATTTTCCCAAGTTGGAAGCGACGAGCCAAAAAAATAACACTTTTGAAAAAAAATTGAAAAACGGGCCCAACAAACTTCGAAACGGACCGACTGCGGAATCGCTTAATGACAAATATGCAATTGACAAGGTTTTGAAAATATCTTCATAGCGAAGAAAACGGCGAGTTCGTTGGTGAACTGCATGTGATAAAAGACAATTTCTTCTTTTAAAAAACGGCGAGTTTGAAAAAGAAACGAATATTCATTTGCACTATGCGACAAATATTGATTTTACTTGTTCAATTTGTAATCTACATGTTGCATCAACTGGTATAGAAAGTCTGGGTGTAGTTTTCCTTTGTTTTTCTCTTCTTATGGTGAAACTTGAAATGATAAATGAGTGATCTCTTGTCCATGTCTCTCTAGCTCGTGCTGTTTTTTTCTACTCATTTTTAATTTCCCAATATTTTTGTGTTCGTTGTGGGCAACAGTGTAGTTTCCTTCATTTCGTAGTCGAGTGCAAATGGCGAGGTTGTCTTGTACATAACGTTCAGAGGCTTTTTCATAGTTTCCTTTTTGCCCTTTCTTTGACAAATGGATAAATACAATTGACTCGTTTTCTTTTGGTTAATTCTTCGCGAGTTTTTTTTCTCTCTCTTTCAAATCCTGATCTTTTATTGAGGAGTACAAAAAAGTTTATTGGAATTTGTGCTCAAAAAAGTGACTCGTACAAAGAACAGGTAAGAGGATGAGTAACGAAAAATTAAAAAAAAATGGTAATAAAAAGAGATTTTAATGCCTCTGCATAAGAAATGAAAGGCCGTCAAATCTTTTTCTTTTCTTCACTGCAACGGATTATTTTTTTGATCGGATTAATTTTTTTTATTTCTCTCCTTTTTTTCAACATCTTTTTTTTTCCAGTCGTTCAGGCAGCGGGGCAGATCTACAGAATGGAACACTTCCGCTTCTCTTTCGTCTCGGGCGGCTCGAGTGCGGCCAAGATGGCCTCGTCAAAGACGTTCTTGAGTCCTTTCTGTAGAATGCAGACAACGACATTAGAATTAAAGAACTGCCGTAAAATTAAAGTAGTTGGTACCTGAGTAAGAGCAGAGCACTCGACGTATTTGACGGCCCGCAGTTCCCGAGCCAACTTCTCGCCTTGCTCCAGAGTGACGGGTTTCTGTTTGTTCTTGGCTAGTTTCTCGACGGTGCCGGCGTCATCCCTCAGGTCCACTTGAGTGCCCACTAAGAGGAACGGGGTCTTCTGGCAGTGGTGCGTGATCTCGGGAACCCACTGAATATAAAAACGTTCAGTTATTATTTACTCATACGCCAGCATTGACACTTGGAATTTCACTTTATATATGCTACTAAATTAAACAGTTTCGAGCATGTTGCCTTTTCTCTAACGTTCTCAAACGATGACGGAGACACCACGGAAAAGCAGACGAGGAAGACGTCTGTCTGCGGGTAACTGAGCGGGCGAAGTCTGTCGTAATCTTCCTGACCTGGTCGTGCGCAAAACTGTCGTTAGATCACAATTTTTCAATTACGACGTTGAATTCCTCTTACCCGCAGTATCAAAGAGTCCTAGCGTGTATGGTTCGCCTCCTATCATAACGGTGACGGCGTAGTTGTCAAAAACCTGAATATACAAATCAGCACGTTACTGCGGAAAACTCTCGGAGGTTATCTTAACTGCACTTACGGTCGGTACATATTCTGACGGGAACTTGTTGGTCGTGTACGAGATGAGTAAACAAGTTTTACCGACGGCGCCATCTCCAACGACAACACACTTGATGGTCTGCATTGTGATACTCAGGGTATAGCGGAACGAGAAACTGAAGCCTCCTCTTAACCTAAAACGCCCGTGCGTTGGGGCAGGAATGTTTTAATAAAAGAACGGATATTGTGCAACTATTACAAGTATGGTTTATCAAGGGTATATGTATTAGATTACACACCGGGAAAGTACCGCACCTACAACAAACCCGTTTCTGGTTTTACTCTTGGTTCGTCAAAGTTAACCCGAGTAACTAAGGCGTTAACGGATGCTGCCAACGCGATAATCAACAATGTAAATATACGTGAGATGTGTTATGAATACCTTTGGCAAAATGGAGATTTCGCTTTGCGGTTACCTCTCAATTATGTTTTTAATGATTGTCAGATTACGTTGCAGACACTCGGGGCTTTTACAAATGTTTTCGTTATGCAGCGTTGCCAAATTTTATCTTTGCTAAATATTTAACTATTTTACATTCATTATCAGTTTTCCATTCGAATTTTCGTATTGATATTGTATTGAGTACTTTAATATAATACAAGTATCAGTATATTTTTAATTTTAAAAATCTACTGTGTGTATTCCGTACAGTAAGAAAATAATTCCCGCTCTGCATGCAGCGCCACTGTCTGACGTTCGAAACAGAATAAAAATCTGCGTCCGAAACCAGTATAAAAATAAGTATAAGCTCTTTCACAAATATGCATTTAAAAAACAGTTGAAATAACACACGGGGCGCTCATTTACTGTATCGAATTCAACTGAACACATTATTTCAGGGACATGATTCTTGTTTCGAAAACATTACGGAAAGAAGCTCTCGATTAAAAACTATAGTTTTTCAAGACATTCGTTTAGTTCCAAAGTCTGCCACCAGTGGCGCTCGTTGCTGTACAGGGACTCCCATGGATGCAGTGTACGCAATGAGACATTAGTTTAGGAACTAGTTAATTTACACAGGACGTTCCTTTAAATGACGAATGCAGATTACTATGTAGACATTTCGGATTCTTCCGTGGCCTCTTTCTGCTGAGTGCTTTCGCTTTTATCGTCGGTGCTGATAGTTACTTCGCAGACGAGAGAAGTCTCGGT
This sequence comes from Leptestheria dahalacensis, assembly GCA_022114935.1. NCBI lineage: Eukaryota > Metazoa > Arthropoda > Branchiopoda > Diplostraca > Leptestheriidae > Leptestheria > Leptestheria dahalacensis. The sequence continues at coordinate 44,782 of JAIQCU010000164.1, read as the reverse complement.
TTCCTCGTCTTCGTTCTTAGTCGTTTCGTCGGCATCCATTTCGTCTTCGCTGCTGTCGATCATATCTTCGACTTCTTCAACGGACGAGACCGAGGGACCCGGTGAAGATACCTGCTGGCTGGATGTTTTCTTCTCGTCGTTGGATTTGGTTAGTTTAGCAGCGTACCGGCGTTTATTGTCCTTGTCCAAGATGGTCGGTCCATCCGACTCGTGTTTACGCAAGTGCCGGTCCAGGTTGGTCTGTTGTCCGAAACATCGCTCGCACACCGGACACCTGTGTTTGGAAAACGTAAAAAGAAAAGTCAATACTAAAGTAATGGATCGTATAGAAAAGACGTTTCAGCAGCTGATTTTTCAGGTCGTCACACTTTCCTTTTTTTTGTTTGTTTCCTCTTTCTGAAATGTTTTGGGTTCCCAAAAACGCAATGATTTTCGTTTTCTTTTTTTTCTGCTGTTAAGGAATCCTCCCCCCGTGGTTAGCCATGCGCGGTTCGGATTACAACAGTGTGAGATGGGTTTTTAACACCCACTTCTGAATTTTTACTCCCTTTTATGTGTTTTAAGACAATCAACGATCTGTTTGACTAGCCAAGTAGTCGAGAAATCCCCCACCCAAAATGGTGTTTTAATTGATTGTTATCTTAACTTTTACATCCTAAAGTGTTGTGTTCTACACAATCTCCTGGTTTCTAGTTTTGGATGTTTTATATTATGTTGAAAGATGAATAGTTGGATAACGGAAAAGGCAAAGAAGAGCTAAGTAGGCCGCCCTTGGGGATTGACAAAAAAATATTGGGCGGGGACGTTTCAAGTCGATTTGTATTCATGTAACCCAATGAGGGCATACAGAGCAACATCTCCTCGTCTGAAGCCCCTGCCAAATAGTTGAGGCATAAATCGTTTGTGCTCGGGAGAAAACAAGCAAGAGCTATTTGTAAGCCTGTGGCTTACCTTCATTTACATATCGTGTGTATATATGTGTGTGTGTGTGTGTGTGCTACACTCAGGTATTGAAGGGGGGGTTCGCTGTCTTCGAAAAGCATACTATAACGGGAAATTTAAACGTCAGTAATGCATACCTGAACGGCTTTTCCTTGTTGTGTATATTACGGACGTGCCGTTGAAGGTTCGACGATATAGAGAAGGACCTGTCGCAGTACTTGCACTTGTACGGTTGTTCACCGGTGTGGGTTCTGAGGTGACGGGTTAGGTTAGCCGAGCGCGGGAAAACCTTGCCGCAGTATTTACACGTGTAGCGGTCACGCGATCTCCCACCACTAGACGTCTTTGAAGCGCCTTCCTTTGCCAGGGAGTCTGACGATGGTTCCCTGTGGTGGTTAAGGGGTTCCGAGCTGGAGGCTCCCAGTTTTCCGCAATGGGGCGCCGACCCTCCAGGGAAAATGGGTGTCAAGCGGGGCATCTTGTCCATGCCACGGTACATGATTTCCAACATGGCGGGGTGAAGACTCGAAGAACCCGTACATCCCGGGGATGGCGACCTGTCACCTGGTCTAGGGTGTTCGTCCGAGGGAGAGTCTCTCTGTTCCGAGTTTGACGCACACCGCTTCCTCGACTGAGGTGATCCCCCAGGGAAGATGGGTCTCAACTGAGGAATCCTATCCGCCCCGCGGTGGACGACTTCGAGCACTGAAGGCTGAGCACCAGAGACTGCAGATCCCGGGGAGAGTGACCTGTTACCCGGGTTAGAGTTCTCGTCTGAATGGGTGTCTCCGTTAGGTTCCGACTTGGAGGTACCCGGTCTGACAGAACTGGAACCCACGTTATTTTGAGGGATGGGTGTCAGCCTTGGTACCTTGTCACGGTAGCTGACCTCCAACATGGTGGGGTGACGCCCGGGAGAGTTCGCGGGACCCGTAGGAGTGGCTTGTCTCTTAGGGAGATCAGCTAGCGGGCTTTCCAAGAGACACCGAATAAGAGGTGGGCAGGGTGTTGAGGGTTTCGTTTCAGCCTCCTGCTGACATTTCTTGTGTTCTACTCTGAGATCCAAAGGTTGTAATTTGGAAGTAGCGTCCTCATCTTGATGCCCGATGTTGGCTGGAGACATGTGCGGATCATGTCGTGAGGGCAGGGAGAGGTCGTAGGGTAGGTCAGTCTCATCGTCCGGTTCGGGCTCCCGGATGTGAACCGTCAGCTGCCGAAGTAGTCGGGGCACCACCCCTACCAAATGTGGCGCCAAGGAATCTTGAAGGACTCTGGAGCATGCGGAACCCTGTTTGGCGGGTATTGGAACTTCGAAACGGCTCAGTAAGGAGGCGTACAGGTTTGCCATTTGAATATGCTGCCAATCCTCTGTGCTTCCGGCTATCTGCTCATGTCAGTCACGCAAAACAAACAAAAGAAAAGTGAATTTATGGATCGTTAACAAAAAGATAGTTTTCGTGCGCACAATGCTTTTACTACTGGGACCACTTAGCGGTCTACAGTGTTCTTAGAAAGCAACATAGATTTACAGCATGCAGAATTGGAGCGAGGATTTTAACATAACAGGGTGGAGTCGTTTCTTCTTGACTCTGTGTGTTCTTCATGACCGAGAGAGAGAGAGAGAGAGATCCGTAAAAGGCACCAGGCCGATACTAATGGCACCCCGGCTCCGTATAGAGTTATCCTCTAATCATGCTTAGTAATTTCTCGGTTTATAATCTAATTACAGTACATTAACTCCATAACTGCAGCACGTTGTAAAACGTGCACGAGCGACGAGGAATGATATAACAACTGGCAGCTCACTAAGGGTCTTTGGGTGAACTAACCTGTGAAGTAATCAAGGGCCGAGAGAGAGCGGCTGTAGGCGTTGATTGGAACCAGTTGGCGATGGCTGGTTGATGATGGGAACGTCGAAACTCGTCGGCGTGATCAGCTTTCATGGCGTGGTCAACAGGCGGCTGGACGGCGGGCAACTGCGCCAGCCACTTTTTCACCTTCATCAAATACCCAAGCAGCCCTTGTTCATTGAGTAAGCTATCCGTGCTACTTTTTCTTTCCTCCCCTTGTATCATCCAGAGTTTTTTTCCTTCCTTCCTTTGGAACCTCCCTCGCCACGAGTGCACGAAATCTGTAGAGGTAACAAAAAACCAACAATGCGTTTCTCGTTAGTCAATTCTTCCCTGAAGGCCTATGTTTGAAGACAAGAAATTCACTGCAAATGCAAATAAGGAACTTGGCTTTTCGAGAAAAAAAAAGAAGTTGGTGCAGATGGCAGAAATTTGACGCTGTGGTGTATCGCTCCACGCTTATCGTCTAGCGCTCACGACAATGTTTCGGTGCAGATAACAGGAGGGACTACGTTACACGTCATGCTGTGTTATGGAGCTCACTCACCGGTGGGGCCCTCTTTGTGAAGCTTCTTATTCAAATCAACCTTTATTAATCTGCATTGTAAGTAGTAGAATACATCGATTGCTATCTTTATGCAGCTGAAGAATATAGGCATTGCATAAGTGTGTTTGCTTTCTTCTTCTGCCATCAAGGGTGAAACAGAATGGAGGTCGTCCGTCACGATTAACCTTGTTCTCAACTAGCTAGCTATATTTTACAATTTAGAAGAAAGAAAAATGAAGCGCAACTTTCTCGTCATTATAACAGAATCGACATTGTTGACCTCTCGTCGCGGCTCCATGGTGCCAAGTGCAAACAAACAGCTGGCGCTTTGAAGAACGAAACTGTCCCAATGCTATTGTAACTCTCATTTTGGCCAGTTCCTCGCCTTGATTGCCGTCATCACGCAAAACAACTGCGACAACAAAGACTGTCATTACACTGTATCTCTTACGAAGCTGTCTCACGACATCCGTTAACTTGCTCGCCCACAGTATAACCAACCTGTCTTTGACACGTCTGTAACCCCTGGGGATAATTGCAAGTTCAGTAAACAAGCTAATGGTATCGATTTGAACACTCTGTCCTTCCGATTGTCGTTTAGTTTAACCTCAACATAGCCTAAGGGCAAAACCCAAGCCAGTTATCCATTAGTTTGGAAGAAGCCGCCCTCCCGTAAATAGTTTGGGAATATAAGGCTGAAAAGAAAGTCGTTATATAGTGAATCGAGAAAGTCGTATGGCTTTTGTCCGAAATGTAACAACTGTAGGGGAGTGTAAAACAGAAGAGAAATTAGGTTAAGGACTGGTCGCTGCTTTTTGTGTAACGGGAGAAGGAAAAAAACTGAATCGGGTCTGTAGGAGAGCCACCACACACAGGGAGGAGCCCGGGAGACTCTCTACCGCGTTACACCCTGCACAAAAATGCGGGCAAAGTTTCAAGAAAACAGGAAAAGGAAAAGAAGAAAAAAACCTATTCAGGGTAGGCGATGAACAATCTATAAATCTGTGTTTTTTTCCTAATCTTGACTAAAGGGAGAAAGTTGCACTGAAACCTTGTCGAGTTCATTACAGAGAAGGGGAAAAGACCATCATTATCACGCACTTGATTACAAGGCAAAGCAAATGACAAAGCCATTGAAGGTTAAGTAGTTCTTTGTTTAACCAAGTATGAAACGGGTTACGATGGGTGTTGAACACGAACGGTAGATCGATGATAGGTTGGCAGGTACGTATAGGCAGACAGGTAGATAGACTGAATGGTTAGACACTTAGTTACATAGGTAGATAAATAGATAGGTAGATAAATGCACTGATAGATTGACATGTACGTACAATACGATATATACATACATAGGTTCATGGATGGACAGATAGATAAGCTAGTAAGATACATAGTTAGATATATAGCTACATAGGTAGATAGATAGATAGACAGGTAGATAGATAGTATGAAAAGTCCACGAACGCGGACAAGGAGCATTAAGAGTGGACCTTGTTCTCCTCTAAAACGAGAGCACTTTGAAAAGAGCAGATTAAGGGCCACTCGAGATACTTTCTCGCCGCAGGGATGGGACGAGCTCTGGCCTCCATTTTGACTGCCAAGGTTCTTTCTCATTCCCTCCTGCACCCTCCCCTCCCGGTCTGTCCCCTTACCTGCCTCCTTCACTTGGAACCTCCACTTACCCAAATGGGCTCCTCCCGATAAAGAATGCGCAAGAAATCAAATCCACTTTAATGGTCATTTGAATGCCCCCCCCCTATGTGTGAGACTTTCACTCGTACCAGTTTAGTTTTTCTACCGTTTCCTTTCAGGATGCAGTCTAGTTTACTTTTACATGTGTCCTGTCGTCTGTTAAGGTTTCAGGGTGCTGAAAGTTTGCGAAACAGCGCTTTGCTTATCATATATCCCTCAGTTATTTATGTTTGCTCGATTACAAATGTCGTCTGCTAGATTCTACGTGAAATGCAACGTTGCCACATGTTTGGATTATCGGAAGTTAGACACAAATGGGAGAATCTTCAGGATAACCCAACTCAACATAGATCATTGGTTTCCTAATAAAATCCAGATTCTTTCTAAAAACTTCTCAAGCACGAATTATGTATATTGTATATTTATATCCATCTGTATTTTTTGTGGTGGTGTTTGTGCGTGCCCGGCGAGTTGGCGTCCTTTGAAATCGTAAAGGTCCCTGAATCGCCCTCAATATTTTTTATGCAAGGAAGCCCCGAAAAGAGCATTGAGCAGAGAGTGACCACACCTTTTCTCCAGGCCAAGATGGGCTCTTACTTGTTGGCCATATAAACTTGTTTCCCAGCTACACATGGGGGCTGCCCTCAAAAAGTAGTACGCCCGTCCACTCAGCATTTTTTTTCCTTTTTCCTTTTTCTTCTTTTAAACCGAGAGCCATCAGAGAGCCCTCAAAACAAAGCGACGCAGACCGCATTTAATCGATTATTGATAACCGTCCTCTGGACCATCATTACTTCTTGCCTCAACCGTTTATTTATTCCCTCAAAATGCCCTACAACATTATAATGCAAGTCCCCTACTCTGCGGGAATTAGTGGAAAATAATCTATACTCTGCCATCACTTATTTTGTTCTTTCTCCCTTTTTACTATTTTTATCATTTCTATTTTGGTATTCTTATCCTTCCCCTTTTTGTAAAAATTTTCGCTTAAGGTTTCCTTATTAGCAGAAAAAGGTTCGGTCGCGTCTCCCGGTTTGTTTTCTTTCTTCTGCTGGTGGTACTTGAACTGCGCAAAACGTTAAAAGCAAGTTAAAAAGAGCCAACGTTGCCAAGTTTTCTTTAAATGGGAGCATCCCGTGAAACGGACAACCCTTTCACCTCGACAGATCTTCTTTTTTTTCCCCCGGATTTTTGTGAGTGGAGATTTTGAAAGAATAAAAATGAATAATAAATCAAGCGAAAGAATCGAGTGAAAGATAATAAACCAATAAAGTAATAAAGCAAGCAGAGTATAGAAAGTAATACTAAATGTACCGGCACATCAACGGTATACATTTTGACTTTTTAAAACCTTGAGGTTAACTGTAAGGAATATCAAGTTTGATCACAGGTAATACAAGTAAAATCGGAAACGTTAAAACTAATTCAGTCGGTGTTGAGACGGCTGAAACTTTACCTTAGAAGTCAATCTGGAGTTCTGGTCGAGTTCACTGAAGTTTCGCACGGGTTGTAATCCTCTCTCCAGATGCAAAAGTTCCCGGTATAGTTCCAGCAACAGTTTACAAGTCAGATTCTTCGAGTACCAACTCTATACTTGTACGGATCACTCTGGTTGAAGTCTTACTGAAGTTCTACCAACGATTAGCCAAAGTTCATCAAACTTTCGACGTAAGATCGTTGGTTCAGAATCCGCCGCTGGATAAAATAACCGGATTGACAATACTCGGACCTGAATGTTGGGATTACTTCAGTTGAAACGGGAGGATTGGGAAATTGTAATGAAGGTGTTTGGGTGTGTCGGTATCGGGACCGTGAGCCCGAATGAGGATGGTCCCGGTGGGTCGCCATAGTTTTGTTATGTGTGTTGTGTGTGTCCAAGAAGCGAGCCCCAGTTACGGTTTTCCGCTGCTGCTCTTGCTCGCCTTCGCCTACAGACAACTCTCTGCCAACAACTTTTACTCTCCACCCAATTCCACTCCCCAGCTCGTGACAATAACGCCTTCCAACTCTTTCAACCAGAAATTTTTCACCCTTCATTATCAAATTAAAGAGTCGGCAATATTCATTTAATGTTATAGTTTAACCTTAAGTGTTGTTGATATCTGGGTTAGGAACCTATATGAAGTGAGCTGGTGACTTCAATGTACGAGTCGGGAATATAGCTATTAGTATTATAATTCGGTTTCTATACTTGAATTTGTTGTATTTATCGCGTTTTAACTGAAAGGTGTTGAAAATGGGAGAGGGCGGGAAATTTAAAAGCGAATCCCCCCCGTTTTAATGCACGGTCTGTTAAATATTCTCTTCTTTTGTTAAAGGAAAGTGAAACGCGTCACATCCTCTCTCAAGCCTTTCACAAACGACTTTAGTTACGCAATGCTCTAGATAGTATCGGTTCCGATTCGCATTTTAATTCTCCGCATTATATATCAAACCGACTCTCTTCTCCCACTCAAATACAACCCAAGGTTGTCTTCTTTTACACATTTCGACATTCTAGTCTGAAAAAAGGCAATCATAGATCGTATACCAATGATGAAAATTAAAGAAACCATCAAAGGGGCCTCTCGTGAACAATATCTGGGCTTTTTAAAGAACAGGGTTAAATTATAAATATAATTACATTGATGTGATTGTGGTGAGTAGATAATTGAATTAAGTTTCAAGGAATTCGGTGGCCAGCGTAATGACGCAAAAACGGTCGACGGTAAAGAAAGAGGAAGATAGCAGAGCACAAGGCAAAGGTGTGGTCATTCCGTTTCAAGGGTGTCCGCCATGTTCTCCATTTCGTGTGTCACGATTTTTTTCCCGCAACAGTTTAAATATTTGCTGTTATGGTAGTTTATAATGTTCTAAGACGTAGCTGGGTTTTGGTCCATCCTAAAGGCATAGGCGAGCTTGGCAGATGTCAGGGGCTAGGTGAGCTTAACATATGGTGAAAACAAGATCGATTTCGGCCGATTCTGACATCTAGGCGAGCCTGAAGCAAGTTTGGAAAAAGACATCCTTTAGTCTATTCTAGATCTAGGTGAGCTTGGCATATTCAGGGACCTAATGTGAATTAATATCGTTCCTAAGTCTAGGTGAGCTTGGCTTATTTGGAAATCGAGGTGAAGTTACCTATTCTAATGTCTAGGTGAGCTTGGCACATACAGTAACCTAATGTGAATCAAACCCATTTTCTAAAGTCTAGGTGAAGCTAGTTTACTCAAGAATCTTGGTGAGCTTGCCTCCGAGTCACTATAACCTAGCTGAAGTTGACCTGTATTAACATATCTGCCATATATAGCCAATTCTATTACCTAGGCGACTTTGGCATACCCTTTAATATAAGTGAGTTTTGCCAATTCCTTAACCCAGGTGAGATTGTCCCATTCTAATAACAATACCTAGGTGAACTTGGCTTATTCGTCGACGCAGGTCAACTCAGTCCATCATAAACCCTTTGGGCAAAAGCCCTGTAGGTACTAAAACCTAGGTGATAGCTTTGGGCACGCGTCTAAAATCTAGGCGAGCTTGGCAAACTCGACTTACTCCCAGTAGGACAAGTCCGCCTAGATTGTTACTTGTTAAGAGAGACCTGTCCTGGCCACAGGGGCTGCCGTGTTGAAAAGTGCGTGCCGAAAACAAGTGACGACCGCAAGCCGCAGGGCGGTTTACAAGTAATTTACTCGTTTATCACCTTATCACTCTTAAACGCGTCGTCTTCAACAAGTTATTCTTATAAATCATCCCTCTTGAAAGGTTCACGCTTCTCCTTTTTTCAAAAAGTTCTTAAACGGTTTCTAACGTTGAAGAAGAAGCTTCAGTGTACGCGGTCGTTTAGAAAAGCGAAATTAGGCCACTTTGTAAAAACCCTAGGCGAGTTTGTCGGTTTTAACCGGAAAGCACGAAATACAAATTACAACAGTAAAAAAAAAGATTAAAAAGGAGAAAGGAATAAAAAGAAGGAAATGAAAAAAAAGACGATTACTCTGGTCAAGTTCACCTAGGTTTTGAACATAGTGGTCAAGCTCGCCTATGGTATAGAATGTCTTACGATCCCAGCAGATTTGGTTATCAATATAAGACTGTGTTTTTTTCAGTGTGACATTAACCTGACAAGGTCACCTAGAATGTGGAATATGGCTAAAATCACCTAAAATGTGGAAAAAGGCCAAGCTCACCTAGGTTTCAGAACACGTCCACACTAGATTCATGCAAATCCAGTTACCAATCAGAAAAGCCATTCTTTCCTGTTAGTTCTTATTGAATATTGAAGGATGAGGTCACCTGGCACTTAGCATAAGGCCAAGCTCACCTAGGTTTTCGAACAAGTCCACCCTGGATTCACTCAAATCACATAACCAAGCGGGGAAAAGATCTGCATATGAAACATTTGTATTTACGATTAAAGGATGAGGTCGCCTAGCACTTAGTGTAAGGACGATCTCACTTAAGTTTTACAGCAAGTCCACCCTAAACTGCTTAATCTAAATCCCAAAATTATTGAAGTCAATGTCTTTCAAATTTACATCAAACCATTAAATTATCGATCACAGGACAAGGTCACCTAGATGGTAGAATGGGTCAACCTCGCCTAGGTTTTAGAAATCCTTAAGAATAAGCCCGAAAACATCAACAGTCTGATGAAACATGAAGCTTATAGTATTAACCGCATTAGGACGAAGTCACCTAGATCTTAGTATGGGTCAAGCTCGCCTAGCATTTCCAATCGCTTGCTTTTAACACCCTATAGCGGTTTCCAGCAAAACGGCATTACCAAGTTCCCACTTTCTATTCAAAGGACGAGCTCACCTAGGTTTTAACATATGCCAAGCTCGCCTAGGTTCTTGAATTCCCACCAAAAAGGGCGCCAGCGGAGTGGGTTGGCGTGAAATGGGTCATCTGATGGTGAAACCCAACATCATAAGCGACCGAATCATCAAATATACCACACAGACCATTACCAAGTTGTCATTATCCTTTATTACTATGATTGTTCTTGTTGATAATTTCAATCGAGTGGAACCGAACATAACGAGGTTGTGTGTGACGAGAAAGAAAACGAAAGTCATTCATTTTATTTGTATTACCTGTAATTTGTCTTGTAATTGTGATTAAGGTTCCTTTTCTCCACACAATAGCCTTGTAATGAATTGCGAAATTACTCGAGTGTGTTTCAATCTCATTGGGTCTCATTGCCAAATTCTTTCGCACGGAAATCAAAGTATGATTAACATCTAGTCCGAATACTGATAGTAATTAACGTTACAGTGTAGTGATATCTCTAAATTCTCGACTTTTTATTGTAAAACCAGTTGGGTCGTCATTGGAAATAACGTCAAGTAAAACCGGAATAGAACAGATGGGCACCGACCAGGATCCTGGTATCACATCACCGCGGGCCAACCAATTCTAGGTGATTATTCGCATCACAGCAATACAAATAGATAATTATACATAAACACTTATGAATAGTAAATAATTGGCTTACGTGCTGTAAGGAAATCACAATATTAATACACAAACTGAATTTAATTAAGGAAGATGCTAATCAAACTAGCTTTTCTTCTTCTGTTTTCTATCTTCAGCATGATTGGTATTTTTTTTCAATGAATGACAAAACCACGATATCTCGAGAAGATCCTAGGTCACGAATTTCATTGGGCCACCGAGTCGAAGATATGGTGTTGAAGAAAAAAACGTATTGAACATTTCTTGAAGAAGAATGGTGAAGAAAAAAACGGCATACGCACGAAAGGCAAACCGGAGCGTGTCACGCCTAGCTCCTTTTCACTGCATCCGACGATAATTCACGCTGCTTTACGGAGAATGCCAGCCACACCCATGTAACACTTAATCGCCTTTAATTCTATTAACAAGGCTCCGCAAAGATAAACCAATTAACTCGTCAGACTACATTAGACCCGCCCTCTTTCATCTTCCGACATTTGAATTTCCTTGAAATGAATGGCTAGCGTTGATTGCTCATTGCCCGTAAACTTACAAAGATAGAGCTACGCAAAAAATACTGGACGTAGGCCTAATAGTTTTCAAGGTATCCTTAAAGTTTCGTTAAAATCGGTCTGTTAGTTTGGTCGAAATAAAATCCTAAAGTTTAAAATTTATGATATCTTTCCGCCATTCTTTTTGCTGGGGACTGTACACAATGTTTCATGTTATATTCTTAACTAACTGCATGTCTATTTCTCATTAGATTTATTTTTTTAATTAATGTAACTGTTCAAATACGGGTTTTGCATTCTTTTCGAATTGATATTCCAAGTGGGTAAGAAGCTGTGGAACGCGTCTGAGTGAAAGCGAGAAGCGATCGCCGCCCCATTTGGGTAGTGCACAATTTAATATGGTCACTGATTTTCACGACTCACAGATCGTTTTTTTTTTCTCTCTCTTTCTCTCTCATTCTTTTTACACTTTGTCCATTATTCAGACTTGGGCTGCGAGTTTTTAAAAAAAATCATTTCAGTCGGTTGTTACATGCAAATCCGCTTTTTCACGCACTACGGACAAGACAATTAAGCGATAACGGTTCTCGAACACATAAATCACCAGTCTCTCCTTTTGTGCAGCTTTTCAGTTTTGATCAAGATGACACCGTTCAGCATCCTTGACCAATATCGATCATTCATAACGTGATAATCAGTAACCTTAGACTTAATTTATTGATCTAATAGACTATTCATTCTTTTGAAGTGTTGAATATCAGATTTCATCAGTTCAAATTCACTCAGAAGTTGATTTAAAGCAACTGAATGAACAAAGTACTGCTGGCCATGGATTCAAGTTTTTCTCATTTTCGTTGGATTCAAATTGTATTATATTAGATTTCCCTGTGAATCTAATACGCCATCTAGTGGTCATTTCACGCACTTTTAGCCGAAGCGGTTTGATTTTAGAACTCGAAAACTTCTTCCAGCAAAGCCCCGGTGAACTGGACATGAGGTTCATGGAGAGACAGCGTCGTCACCCCTTTGGGTCCGATTTTCACTTGTTGTCCCTTGTTGAGCTTTAACGTGGCCGACATGCTGACGGAAACGTATTTGTCGATGTCGTGATCCGTCGAAGCCACGGGGACGTTGTCGACACGCAACTCTAGGTCGACGATACTAAGAGCCCGGCAGGTGAATGAGAAGGCGTAGATGCCCGTCACTGGCACTGTAAAGATACCGGATGGAGCGTCAAGGGCATCTCCAATGTTCAGCAGGACTTTGGTGAAACCGAAGTAGTTATTCGCAACTGACGACAATCGGATCCCGCTCGCGTGAAAGTAAACGGACCTGCTCTTGACGTCGGGCTTCCCGATAACCGTTTCAAGACCTGCTCCTGTTCAGTATAAAGTTAATAGTCAGAAATTTTCTGCATGTTTTCTAAACGATAACCTTCAGTGTTAAATAAATTGTCCATGTTGCAGTAGACAAGCCCGAGCCCGCCCGTTTTGCTCTTGACGGTGTACAGTCCGCTGGAAGTGTGGCCAAGCTTCCACAGGTCAAGACACGACGAGGGCATTCCGCCGACCGACATTTTACCCGAACACTCGAACTTCCCGAGGGTGTGACGACCATTCTGCACAATGCCGTAGTTGACAGTCATCACTGGCAGTGCCGATTTCTCCACGATGTAACCTTAATTTTCAATTACCAGACTTTAGTTACATAATTTAATTTTATAATACTTCATTTAATAACAACTGCACTTTAATGTCAATAATAGGTATATACCTTCATCGGTCTGCCATTCGCTGGACTTTGCGTCACAGTTACACTTGACGGAGGGTTTCACGCAATTGCCGTTGATACCACACTGGCAGGTATGGCTACTGCTAATGTTACCAGCCCAGTAATTATTCGTGGCTCCATGGCGGTCCTCCCACCAGGCTACCGCCACTCCGTTATAACTCAAGGCACTATTAAGGCACTCGTACTAGAAAATATTCAATGATTCAGTTTTAATTAATAACTATGAATTTAATAGCTAATTACCTTCATCTGCTGGCGACATTCGCTGGATAGTTCAGTCAGTGCTTCTAGTTGCCGCTTACTAGCTTTGTACTCGATTTTTCGCGAATAGCAGCCTGGTACGAAGCACGGCGTAATGGCTGTAGTCTCTTCAGAATCATGCGAAACCAGCGTAGCACCTAATTCGTTAAAAGCCTTTTCGTCAATCCCGATTTGCATGTAACTAAAGTAATATTACTGTAACTTCATTCATATTGCGTAATGTTCTGAATATTTATACATGTCATATCTTATATGTTATATAATATCAATGACATTGTAATTATACCACTGGCCATGTCGCAAAAGGCTAAGAAAGGGCCGTCGCCGCTGCCGATTCCATCAGGATCGACCAGATACTCTCCAGAAGGCAGGTTGGGATGGGTTTTACTCAACTCAGCGCAGGTTCTAGCAACTTTTTTACAAAATTACAAAAGCAAATTGTACGACCTTATGATTATTCAATTAAAGTTAATTGGGATTGTAAACTGTAACATACTTGTGTACGGAGATACTGATGGAACTGCGGGTTCGGCTTCCTCTCCTGCTGCCAGCGTCTGCGAATTCTCCAGTTGGCGAATCCTGCTCTCCAAACTAGCGATGGTCTTCACATAAACGAATAGAATTGAATTGTAATTTGGCGGTCAATGAACATTCGTGTTTCTATGGCGGACCCATACGTATGTTACTCTGGAGTATTAGAAGATTTGGGAATCACAAATAACTGAATTAAAGTTAAGTTACCTGAACAAACGTATTCTCTTGATCTTGATCGGTGATGATGAAACCGTAAGACGCTGCTACCAGCGCCCAAGCGACCAGAATTCTGAAAAGACAAGCCATATCGGGGTAACTGGATTGCAATGGGTCCTTTCCACATCCACCGGCGTCTTTTATTCCGAAAATCGTCCTCGTTTAGCGTGCACTGCATCGCTGGCAATTGAGCAATACCGAACCATCTCAAGTGTGCGATAGCCTCGGTTGACCTCGCTGAGTATCGAATCAGACGTGATAAGCTGCTCAGCGGGGAAGTTTTGAAACTGACGAAGATGTTATTTCCTGGTTAGGGATTTCATTAAGTTACTTTAACAGAAATCCATCCAGCAATCGACCTGAATTCACGTCACCACAAGTACAGTTAAGTACAATTAACTTTAATCTTACATTCATTGTTCAAATGTGAACTCTTACCCTTCTTGAATGCTAAAATAGCTTACACGTTGAAGATTATCTCCAGGCATAGATTCGATACAAATTCTTATACTCCATCTTTTAAACCTAAACCGTGTCATTCTTTACTAACTCTTACAGATTAGAAACTTCTAAATTCTCGAATAACTTACTAATTGCTACATTTAACATTAAAGTAATCAGCCGGTTTTGCGTTGACTGAAATCAGTTTTTGTAAACCTCCGTGATCACTTCTATCAAAGTGGCGAGTGGGACACCGCTGAGAGTAAATTTCTAGCGTCTTGTTTCTACTCTTGTTTTTCAGCAGCAGCTCGAGAATTTAAAGTATAAAAATAAGCAAAGTAAAGTAACATGAAATGAAATCAGCGAGCCAGTTTCACTCTGATGATATCTAAGCGAGGGGTCCGCAAGTCCACGGAATTGTGGCTCGAGTCGTAAAATCTTGACAGATTTTCTTGGGATTTTGAAGATTTTAAAAGAAGGAATTTACAAGTTTTTTCCCCCGAGGATTCTGAAAGATTTTTGGGATTTTCAGGTTTTTTGTTGGAGATTTTTCTGAAATTTTTTAAGAATTTCAGGGAATTTTTTGGAAGATTTTTTCGACTAATTTTTGGGTGACATTTTTAGGATTTGAAGGGTTTATTGAGGATCTATTTTTCCAGATTGTTGTGGGATTTTTGGCTGAATTATTCGATGATTTTCAGACTACGAACCCCTCGTATCTACGCTCTTGCCGCGTGTCGCCACACTGCGTGTGCGCCACGTTTCCAAGGCAATATAAAGAAGGAGGAGAGAGCGATTCGCATGGCTAACATGATTTTTTTTATTTCAAAAAAAGGTCTTTCTTCATTTCACACTTCCATAACCGGAATATTACTGTGGCGCTTTTAAAAGCTAACACCTTTTTAATGTGATTTCTTTGGATGAGTTAAGTCAACAAAAGCGTCAAGTGAAAGTGAGAAACGCCAACTTGAAGCGATTTCCTTTTTCCACAAAAACATCTCTGTCCTTGAACCGTACCTAAATGTATAACGAGGAACCCAAAGTAAATAATTGGTTGATTCAACAGTTACGAAAACATCGCAGTAACACAGCGTGCGCATCAGGTGCACGAGTGCTCCAAGGGCTGAACGGTAAAAGATAATCAATGCAGGTTAAAGTTTAACGCAAAATTTCACGGTGGCTAATGATGGGCCTATATGCAAATAACAGCGGTGCGTCTGACCTTGCCGCAAAAGGTACACCAGAGAGTCAATAGTACCGAGAATGTCGTAAGTGGATTTTCTCGTTGAAAGAGGATACGAGTACGTCATGAAGCACTCGCCTAAAGAGTCAATATTAGCCGAGGAAAAACCACATAGAGCTTGACAACAGTGCCAAGATGACTCTTCGAACCCAGTTGGGTATATAAAACCATTTGTCTTCGGCCTGAACCTCAGTCAGGACAGCTCGGGTGATCGTGTCTAAAGCCCAGCCTATTTGAAAATAACTACAGGTAAGTTTAACCAACTGCGCGTTACACTCGGTCGAAGTATATTTCTTATGTTATCTTACAGGTATGAAGATTGCAGTATATTCTGCGTTCATTGGAGCACTGCTTGTTGCCCTGTCGCATCAAGAGGAGCAGCTGTTAGTTGCCCAGCCTCTCATTGCCGATCTGAGGAGCGAAGATTCTTCTGCGGATGGTCCAGCTGAACAGGGATCTCCTGTCAAGCAAACAAAACCTTTCTCGGTTCAAGAAGAGGTACCCATTAAGCAGACGAAGCCGTGGAACCCTACGGCTGCTGAAGATTTAGAGCCGGTAAAGGAAACAAAGCCGTTCCCAGTTAGTGAAGATATCCCGGTGAGACAAACGAAACCATGGAACCCTGAACCCGCCGCAGCAGTCACCCTTGAACAACCGATCAAGCAGACGAAACCTTTCCCAGTCGCTGAAGAAGAAGTCCCGGTCAAGCAGACGAAACCGTGGAATCCTCAAGAGCGAATCTACGTTCTTCAGCCGGAAGATCGCGTTCCTATCGCTGCGCTACCCCAAGAGGTTCCCGTAAAGCAGACAAAGCCGTTCCTGGTCGCTGAAGATGAAGTCCCGGTCAAGCAGACGAAACCGTGGAATCCTCAAGAAGATCGGGTTCCTATCGCTGCGCTACCCCAAGAGGTTCCCGTAAAGCAGACAAAGCCGTTCATAGTCGCTGAAGATGAAGTCCCGGTCAAGCAGACGAAACCGTGGAATCCTCAAGAGCGAATCTACGTCCTTCAGCCGGAAGATCGCGTTCCTATTGCTGTGGTACCCCAAGAGGTTCCCGTAAAGCAGACGAAGCCATTCGCTGTTGACGAAGAAGACGTCCCGGTCAAGCAAACGAAACCGTGGAACCCTCAACAGAGAATCTACGTTCTTCAGCCCGAAGACCGCATTCCATTACCTGCAGCTCTTCAACCAGTCCCTGCAGAAGAAGCTAAGCCGATTTCTGCTGCCAACCTGCTGTATGTTCTTCAACCCGGAGATCGAGTTCCGGTGGCGCCAGCAACCTTGCAACAGCCTATTAGACAGACCAAGCCCTTCCCGGTTCATGAAGCAGCCCCAGTGAAGCAAACAAAACCCTTCCCTGCCGCTGAAGAGATCCCAGCCAAGCAGACGAAACCGTGGAACCCTCAGCAGAGAATTTACACTCTTCAGCCCGAAGATCGCATTCCTTCAGTCACTGCAGCTGAACAGAGACCAGTTGCCCCAGTCAACTTACTGTACGTTCTCCAGCAAGGGGATCGTATTCGCGTCGCACCCGTTCGACAAGAAGTACCCGTAAAGCAGACCAAACCCTTCCCGGTTACTGAAGAGCAGATCCCTGCCAAACAGACGAAACCCTGGAACCCAAAGGAGAGGATCTACGTCCTTCAGCCGGAAGACCGCATTCCTTCAGACCCGGCTACGCAGGTACCTCCTGCAGAAGAACCTAAGCCAGTTTCCGCCGTCAACTTACTCTACGTCCTTCAGTCAGAGGATCGAGTTCCCGTTGCACCAGCCATCTTACAACAGCCAATCAAGCAGACAAAACCCTTTCCTGTTGCAGAAACCCCAATCAAGCAGACAAAACCATGGAATCCTCAAGAAAGGATTTACGTCCTTCAGCCTGAGGACCAGTTTCCCCTACAAGTAACGGCAGCAGAAGAAAAACCTATCGTTCCAGCTAACCTTATCTACGTCCTGCAACCTGGCGACCGCGTTACAGTCAAGGAATCCAATGAACAAGACAAGGTTCGCCCGGTAGTAACTTCTACCCTGAAGCAGGAAAGCACCTACCAAGCTGCATCGCCTGCTTTGGGCGCACAACAGACTCCGATAAAGCAAACCAAGCCCTGGCCAGTCGCTTTGCCTGCGACTTTGCCAGCTAAACTAGATACTGAACCGGTACATTATAACTTGTATTGCACGGTTCACTTTGGCCTTGTAACTGTCATTTGAAAACTAAACCATGTATTTCTACAGGTAGTGGGACAACAGCGTCAGAACAGCGCAATGCAGCTGGAGAGGTTTCCATTTGCTTCTCAAATATTCCCTCCTTTGGTCAAAACTTCCACCGTCACGCAATACATCTACACTGCTGTGCCTGTTACGGTAACAACCAGCAACTTTTGCCTGTCGGCTGGTGGAGGTCTCGCCCAACTTCCGACTATTTGCGGAGCGCGTAAACGAAGGGGCGTCAACGAAGAAGAGCCCCAGATTCTTATCGGTGGTGTCCAGATTGAACCATCGCAAGTTGAGAGGTAAATCAAACATCCGTCTCCATATTCGTAACCGTTAACATGTACTTTTTGTTGTCAACAGCATTGTTCACACGCAGCTTCCAATCATGGAACAGCCCAGAGTTTACCGAGAAGCACCAACTGAATCCCTGATCGAGTCGTCCAAAGATGAGAGCCAGTTCCAGTCTCCTGGAGTTCGTTCTCCGAGAGCTAATTTCGTGCTTTTCACCACGGTTACTGTTGTAGTTCAGACTCCTTCGTTCACTTCGGTGCCTGCAGAAGCGGTGACTACTGTTCAGCTTGCAGGCTGCACTCCCTTGTGCCTTGCTACTATTAGCGCTTGCCCGTAGTTCTATTAATTCTTTGGGTGCTGGTGCTTTGTCGAATGTTATACGGGGCAATAAATAAACAATACGCAGAGATGTATTAGCGATTATCTTTGTCACGTAGACGTTGTGAAGTAAGTTTTAAGTAAGTTCTTATTAGTATGAAGGATACCGTTGACCCAGAGAATCTTAAGATTTCAGGTCTCAAATGTAACTATCGAATCTAGTCTAGTTTGGCCAATTTTACAGCTAAAAGTGAGTTAGAATCAATTCCTCCAATACAAGTTTAAAAAAATATTTAAGCCGTAATTCAGAAGCGTGTCTTGTGTGAAGCAATTTGCTATGCAGTTCAATGCAAGCGAAGCGAGTCTGGCAATCTGAGGGCGTCCTCCAAAGTATATTCCAACCACCACTGTTGGCAGAAGAAGTAGAGATTTCAAGCGACTCAACTCGGCCGGTATTCGACTCGACTAAGGGGATTTTGCAAGGAAATCTGGTTCGGAAGGAACTGGAAACTGTTAGCGAGTCGTTCTTTTATTCTGGAGTCGATTAATAACAAAAGACCTGGCACCTATAGTAAACAACCAGTCGGTCCAAATGCCCATTCATTTAACTTAGCGTGCAACACTTCGCCTGATGAAGCTTTTATTAAGTACTCTACTTTGCAGGGAGGCTATAATTGAATCAATTGAACATACTTAGCGATGCGAGTTGTATACAATACCATCGATTCTTTGGTTGCCGGAGTTGTCACTGTTTCCATCAGAAGAATCCCAGATTCTTCTCGATGGATTTAAGGTTAAACCAGCGCAAGTTAAAGGTCCAGGTTATTCAGACTCTTCCTGTATTGTCAGCAGCGTTATTTATAGACAGCTTCGTTGTCGATAGAACCGATTGTCCGCAAACTCGGCAATCTTCTCTGGATGTTATTACGGTAAACAGGATAGTATACAACTAATGCACAAGTATACCAATCCTCTGTATTAGCATTCAGACTTTCGTGCAGTGAATTTCAAGTGCGTTAGAACGTCTTACTGAGCTGTATAGCTTGAAACTCGACAGTAATCCATCTTGTGCAATAGTCGAACTAGTAGTTTGACATCAA
The DNA here is from genome assembly GCA_022114935.1 of Leptestheria dahalacensis. Taxonomy (NCBI): domain Eukaryota; kingdom Metazoa; phylum Arthropoda; class Branchiopoda; order Diplostraca; family Leptestheriidae; genus Leptestheria; species Leptestheria dahalacensis. The sequence continues at coordinate 25,394 of JAIQCU010000164.1, read as the reverse complement.
CGAAGTAAGTCTCTTGGTAATTCGTGACCGACTCTTTTAGGTCTTGCTCCAAAGTATTCCAGCCACCAGTGGCAGCAGAAGAAATAGATGAACTCGAGGAGACTTATGAAACTGAATCCCACGCCGAGGCCCAGGATACCACCTATGGCAGCTGACAGAAATCACTTTATGACGTAACAATTTATTCACAACTTAATAGTTAGGTCTTGCTAGTTGATGCATTTGGTAATGATGAACAGTTATAGATACGAATAAGTAACGAAATACCCATGAGTTCCTCCCAGCCGTAGCGAATGTCAATCTCAAAGTTGTAACCTCTGGTAGTTTTGGCGAAAACTGAGATTTCCGAGCAGTTGGTGACTCTGGACGCACACGGATCGATAGATGAGTCTTGCTTATGAAACTAACTAAACACATTGTTTACTTGCTTGACGACCCGCTTGGTGTTTGGAACCACACATCAGGAGTGTAGCGCACAGTATTGCAGTTACTGTAACAGTCGCACATACTGAGATTACTTCTGACTTCATCTATACGTCCAAGAAAGAGAGGGAAAATCATATGACGTAATATGGAACGTATAATGGCGATTACAGGATACAGTAGTCAGGCAGATGTACGATGAAAAATTGCAAATACTGTAGGTGATTCCGCGCTTCAGAAGCCCTGTGTTCAATTCGTACTGATCACTTAAGTGGAATAACAGCGGTGAAACGAATGGTTTATTACCAGTGTAAAAGTGTGGCAAACAGCCGCAGCTTTTGATCATGTTACGTGCCATGCAATTACTGTAGCAGTTCCCCAAAGATTCCGCTAGGTTGAGAAGATCTATCTGAGGCTTGTCCGAGGGTAGAAGGCAGTTTCTCTTCGTGAGGGGTATTTTGGCTAGCTGCGGAGCAGCAACAACCTTGGTCACCTGGAACGACAAGCTGGCTAGTTCTCCAAGGGAGACCACGTTGGGTTTGTCGAGGAACATGTCGGGGAAGTCGTATGGATCGTGCAGCAGAACCAGGAAGTTTCTGTGTACAAGAATATCGAGACAGAAATTAACTTGATACTATCTGGGATCAATGACAGTCGTGCAAACCCTTCTTGAAATCTCTTGTTGGTAGTTTTCAAAAACGGTCTGTTGTTGCAGTAAATAAACCTGAGTCCCGTATTGAAACCAGCGCGGTCAATTTTGAGCAGCGAGTTGTTATGTCGCCTGGATGATTGCAAAACAACCGGTGAATTTCTGCTATAGAAGAAGGAGGTCCAAGTATACTTACTGGTAATTCGCACTGAAGCAGGAACCGTGATTAGTCAACACAACGTCCGAGTTCACTTGGCGAAGTTCATCTCTGGTGATCGTGTTTCTAGACACCGTGTAATTAATTCCCAAGAATGATGGACCCACCTTTGGGACGCTTGTCTACGAATCTCAGTTAAGTTAGTGTGAGTACTTCATCTATGAAAGAGAAGTAGTTATACGCACATCGGTTAAGAACTGGTGCAAGTCTTCCAGCGTCATGTTGCAGTGAATAGCTGCGTTCTGCTCCAAGTCATATAGTTGGGATTTCTTGAGGCTGTTACCCAGGCTTTGTACCCACAGCTTTTCCATCACCCAGAGGATCTCGGGTAAAACTTCTTGGACGCACGTGGAATTAGCTTCCCATCTATGATACAACGCAAGGCATTACAGACTTGAGCCGGTAGTGCATAGCCCTAGATTTACTTTTGGAAAGTTTTCGTCGCGCTCGAGGTAAAATTCTTACGATCGGCGTTGACAATGCAAACGGTAACTGCCGGAAAGTGTTCCGATTCGAGTTTGTAATCGATGGCCTTCAACGATGTAATGATAGGAGAATGGGAATACTTGTAATACACTTGTTCGGCCATGTAGATTGAAATCCCCACGGCACCCAAGAAGAATGCCAGCCAAATAAACCTGCGTAACCAAACACTGAAAGTTGAATATATAAATCTAAATTTTAAAAAAATGCCTCTGCAATAAGCGTACTTTCCGACGGGTGGAATGGTCGAATCTTTGACGTACTTGATCCCGTGAAGTGATGTATGGCTAGTGTATAGTCTCCATGCCCCTGCCAAACCTCGGATGATCAACATGGTTGTACCTCCTCGACGACTACCTACTGAATAATGGTCGAAGGTCGGGAGTTGTCTTTGTATGTTACGGGCTGTAAGGAAATTGCCCCAGCAGGTAAACAACCTGTGACAGGTTAGGTTAAATGTTCATTCATTCATCTACAAAACCGGCATACTTCGCTTAATGAAGTTCTTTGCAAATGAAGTTGTCAAGCAGCTAAATTGAACCTATCGAGTGATCCACTTGTTATAACCTACTCGATGATTGTCGCGCTATCCCCCTAAAGCCAGCAAATACAACATGAACGATGCAAACGACGAAAAACGTGTTTGCACAAGAGGCGTCTTGACGGAACGGTTACCCAATTGCAATGAACGAATCGTTATCATTGAACGATTGTATCTCTTGAACACGAAGTGGCTCATATATCTTAATTAAGATAACTGAATTGACGAGTTTGCAATGCCAAAGGCAAGAAAGATTGTATTCTGAATGTCATTACAAGTTTGATTTAATCACATGTAGAGAACTGCGTGAAGTAACTTCACGTCGAGTATATTTAAGTATAATGTATTTCATTGTATGCGACTGCTTCCAGAATCAATTGAATTAAGATGGATTTCGATGACATCAGTATCGCGTCAGGGACGATACTTTTATCATTGCAACTCGACGCGAGCGAACCGCGTTACGTGGTGGTTTCTTGCTTAGTTTACGCGGAGGTCGTCTACAGTATTCCAGCCACCAGTGACAGCAGAAGAAGTAGATGAATTCCAGCAAACTGATGAAACTGAATCCCACGCCGAGACCCAAGAGACCACCTATGGCGGCTGTCAAAAAAAAATTTGCTGATGATTATTTCAAGGACACGGTACGACGATATAGAGATTAATTGCACGACTTTATACATAGTAAATTTAATTATATTCTTAATTAGTTAAGTAAATGGTAATTGTAGATTATTTATTCATATTGCACAGTAATTGTGATATCGATATTGAATATTTCACCCATAAGATCCTCCCAGCCATAGCGGACGTCCACTTCAAATTCGTGTCCTCTCATGCTCTTGGCAAATACTTCAATTTCGGCACAGTTGGTGATTCTGGATATCAATGTGTTTAATTTAGATTCTTGACGAATATGTTAACGAAAGTATACACCTCTTAAGCGTGCCACTTGGTGCCTGGAACCAGACATCAGGAGTGTAGCGCACGGTATTGCAGTTGGGATAGCAGTCACACATACTGAGATTGCTTCTTACCTCGTCTGTTTTATTAAACTATTATTGCTCACTTAAGAATCTAAGTAAGTTTGCTTTACTACAACGTACAAGAAACAGTCGTCAGACAGATGTGTGATGAGATACGGCAATGTTTGTAGCTGATTCCTCTTTTCAAAAGCCCTGTTGAAGATCACGTTAATCGCATCGTGTTACTTGCATGTAAACGGTTGTATAGAATGGCAGTTACCGATGTAGAAGTAAGGCAAACAACCGCAGCGTTGCATCATGGAACGCGCCATACAGTTACTGTGGCAATTTGCTAGAGATTCCGTCAAGTTGAGCAGTTCTATGCGCGGCTTATCCGTCGGTAAAAGACAGTGTCTCTTTGAAAGAGCTATTTTGGCCAGCTCTGCAGTAGCTGATATCTTGGTAACCGTGAACGACAAGCTGGCTAGTTCTCCAAGCGAAACCACGTTCGGCTTGTCCAGAAACAGGTCCGGGAAATCATATGGATCGTGCAGTAAAACGAGCAAGTTCCTGGGGATACCTAAGTTTACTCTTTGTTCAGAATCAGTCTTAAACAGAAACCATACACACCCTTGGTGGTGTTTCTGGGACTTTCCATTTAGTGATGGCGTGTTGTTGCAGCGTATAACCTCCATACCGGTGTTAAAACCCGCCTGGCTAATCTTCAGTACCGAATCGACCGGTCTCCTTAAACCGTATCACGTTGTTTACAATTACGAAAACAGTAACGAAACGTTAATCCTTACTGGTAGTTAGCGGTGAAACAAGTACCGTGGTTAGTCAGCACAGTTTCCGATTCAAGTTTCCTTGGAAGGTCTTTGGTGACCCAAACATTGGTGACCTGGTGAGATACCCACGAAAATGAGGGCCTTGGCTTCGGGACTTGAACGGTCTGCGGTGTTTTCTCGCGTTAAAAATATCGTTGCAGAACTGGAATAGTGATAAGCAACTCACCTGAGTTAAGAACTCGTGCAAATCCCCTTCAGTCATATTGCATTCAACCTCAGAGCTTCGCTCAAGTTCATGCAGTTTCGATCTCGTGAAGCTGCTGGTAAAACTTTCGGTCCACAGCGTTTGCCTTAGCGATAGAATCTTAGGTAGAACTTCCTTGACGCACGTGGAGTTAGCTTCCCACCTAGATAGACAATACAAAGATATCAACATACTGGTTGAAATTGCTACTGAACTTACTTTTTAAGATTTGGCGCTGCTCCCGGTGTGAGATTCACATGATTGTCGCCTACAATACAAACAGTCACAGCTGGGAAGTTCTCTGTCTCGACTTTGTAATCAACGGTTTTCAATGAAGTAATGACAGGGGAATTGTGGTACTTGCGGTAGACCTGTTGGGCCATGTAAACGGATATACCCATGGCGCCCAGGAAGAATGTAAGCCATATAAACCTAAAGATAACCTTGAAGGTTGAACAAAAACAACTTGCAAGACGAGTATACTACTTTCCAGCTCGCGGAATGTACTGTTCCCTAGCGTATCTGATTCCATGCAGAGAAGTGTTCTTAGCGTAAAGGTCCCAGGTTTTGGCAAAGTTTCGAAGCAACATGGTGCTTCAGCTTCGGTTGGGAACACTTTGGCACCTGTTTGTGGAAAGCAGCTGTCGAGTGCGAGAAAAGTTGTCAACATGTCGTGTACCGCGCGCTGCTCCATTCATTCACTTAAGGTTGCTGTCTGTCGTCAGAAAGTTTCAGTTCTTGACACTTGCTTGATGAAGTACTCGACGGTAATCAGGAAAACACATTCACTAAATGAAACTAGTCCTTGAAAAGTCTTGTGCAAACATATCGAACTGTTCCGGTTCCGGGCTAAAGCAACTCATTTCTTAGTAATATGGATTGTATGCATGCATAGTAACAGACTAAATAGGCAAAATAGTTAGTTACATATATATAATCATCAAAATGATGGTCACCTATTGCCTAGTCATTGTAAACCTTTTGACATTGATGTCGAGACGGCTGGCACGATATCGTATTCAGCCTTATGGCTAAGAAAGGATATGATATATCGGTAGCCAACGATTAAGGACTTAACCACCAACTCCTTATCTTCGTTGCACTTCGTGTTAACTTCCGACATGCTACAGGGAATCAAACAGACCTTAACACTCGCACACACTCGAACACAAGGTAAAGGTTCGTGTCCTGGTTAGTGCACAATCGGCGGATAACTGGAGAAACGCTTACATCTGTGCTGAAGATGTACTGAGGATGTTTCAACGTACACTGAAGGACGCCAAGTTACCGAAAGAAAACCTCTACTCTTAAAAGAGTTCAATCACATAAAGTTCTTCGTGTTTGAAGGAGCCTCGTTTATTGGTCAATCACAGATGAAAGTACCCAAAGTTTTTGCTTAACATGCGAAAGTTATTTTCGAATCTTTTTTTAAACTGCAGTGGTCAGTTCTGCAATTAAATTAAATTGGGGTGGGGGGCGTGACTATTTGCCCCAGGGCCATGCCTTCCACAGAGAGGTGACGCTGGATACCACGCCTCCGACGACGCTGCTGCTCACTGGGGCTTCGTTGGTGATTGTTCTCTGACTAGACTGAACGCTGGCCATTTCTTGTTGCGTTGGATGCGCTATCTGTAACCGATTTTAGCTTTATGGATTTCATACTAGGCTAATATAGCTAGACATTAAGTTACATGACAAAATAGATGTGTTTCTAGAAAGTTGAATAATATGTAAAGTATTCACCGATTCCCAGTCAGCATTAACAGAATCATTGTCTTCTTCCGAGTTCGATTCATCGGGCAAGGGGCATTCATCGTCATCCGCTTCGGCAGGGTCATCCAAGGACCACAGCTCCCTGTGGAATTCAAAGGACCCATTCCTACAACAAATTAAAATTTAATAGCTCTGTTTCCAAAGACTAAACTAGAAAATCCAAGTACCTCCCGAGATCACACGCGTCGATATCAAGAAGAGCCAGTATTCTCGCTAAGGGGTTTGGATTCCGAACCCGATCTGCAGGGATTCTCTGCGAAGCACAAAGGAATAACACGTTGCGGTGCAGGGCAGTGATCCGACTGGCTAGTTGGGTTTCGCTCAAGTTGCCGCTGAAGTCAAGGAAGGAGACGCGGCGCGGAAGCTTCAGCCCGAGGTAAAACGCCAGGACTTGGACCAGCTGGGCCGTGTACGACAAAGCCACCAAGAAACTCTGCGTACCCCTTCGGTGACCCAGTTTCTCATCTTCAATGGCTAGCACAGAAAAACAATGTAACACGTTGCTTAATTATGAACCTAGTAATAACTTTACCACGTAGCCTGAACGAGGTAACGTCTCCCGCACCCGGTAGCAAGGCCCCAACGATCCTGTACTGAACTTGCAAGTCTGCGTTAGCATAGACCCAGCGTCCCCGGACGTAAGCTGTCTGAGTGGCGTCAGCTAAGGCATTCACAGTGTCGATGCTGCCTTCTTCTTCCTCGCTCCTGGTTCGTAGGCAAGGAAACGCTTAGCAATGTTAGACGACATAACTCGGCTTTCGTAAGCATACTCGTAACTGCTGATTCTGTCAACCGGGAAGATGTAATGAAGAAGCTCTTTGGCGCTTCCACGAATAACTCCGCTAAGCTGCGCCCTCGAGATGCCTAGCTGGCTGCTGACAGTCTGGTTCCTTCCCTGCTGTAACTCGATATGTTCGGCTACTCTCCCGACTTTGCGTTTCAGTCTGAGGAGATGCTTTTTGGCTTCACTTCTGCTGTGCTGGAGCTCCCGCAACTGGGCTACTTCTAAGACAATCCAATGTAAAATGTTTGAAAAATTTAACTTGTAGATAAAACCATTAAGCAAACCATGCTTGATACTGTTCTGCAAACTTTGTTGCTGATGGGTCAAAAGTCTGTTTCTGTCTTTTAACGTTTTGATCTGCTGACGAAGTACTTCACGTTTCTTCTTTTCCTCCATCACCAGCTCAATTTCTGTGGCGAGCTCCTCCGACAGCGTCTGTGCGTTGTAGAGTTTGAGCTTTCTTTCTAGGTACCTTGAGGATACATTTTCTTAACGTATAAAAAATTCCTCCCAGAAACGAATTTTTCTTTGTTTACCTCTCGGTACTCTCTGTTTGTGCAAAATTTCCGCTCCTGATACATTGCTGACAATAGAATATTTTGTGGCTATTTAGACATAAGGGACACCTTTCCAGTGACACTTCCGTTTTTTCAATTAAGTCTTCGTCCGAAGATGATAAAGGAAAATATCCAGGAGCTACACTTTCATTGCACCCGAAAGCAGACGCCATAATATTTTGATATCGCCAAAGTCAAGGACGAACTCCTGACAAATGACAATAACAAATGCTTAGTTCTTAAAACGACCACTACGTGGTATCCTTTTCATAGTGAAAAATTAGTATTTACTGCAAAGTAACACGTTTCTTTACGCGAATTCAACTATTTCAGCAAAATATAGATCAATTATTTAAAATTTAAATTAAAAAAACTGGTAAAGTCGCCCTATCGATCAGTTTCGCCCTCGAGTACCCCGTGGGGCGAGATTAGATGGAAAACGGGCGAAACTGAAGCGCGCGAAAGAGCTTCTTGGTTGATAGTAAAATTGTAATTAACTTATAATTGTCTTGTATTGTGAACCAGATAGAAATACAATGCTGGAAGTTACTGATTGATTAATTATGATAAAAGAATTTGGTACGATACCAATCTTTTCATTCATGGATTTGCGCGGGGCGTTATTCATTTGTTCTGTTCTCTAATGGACCAATAGCGCGTGTTCGGTTTTCGTAGCGCGGTTCAAAGGTACAGATCCTTTTTTCTTCATTTTAATTCATCGCAGTAGAGAAATCTCTAATGTAATATCGAAAATTACTCTAAAGAAATCCGCGCCGGTTATTGGGATTTAAAAAACCAAAAGGGAGATTTGAAAATAAGAATTGGCGCTAAGAATTCGTCTGTTTGGTTTGGGTTCGTCTTGGGTACAAGGGGAATTGTTTCTGCTAGCGCGCTGCTCTAACGGAATCTTTGTTCCGCAACGAAATGCACTCGTAATCGCCGCTCTTGTTTGTCGCACTTTTCATTGCAATTTCGTTCAGTTGCGAATTACTTTCAAGAAAGGGTACTTATCAGTGGTCTTTTGCGTCTGTTGACACCACTAGTTAGTCATTAGGGAGATTAGTTGAGTTGTGTTTGTTTGCACTAGGTGAACAAGTTGCTGTGTTGGCCCTGATCAGAATACCGCCATGCCGCTACTGCGTCGCCAGCCGTTTGTGCCAGCGTCGCCGCCGCCTGATCTCAGACCAGATGAAGAAGTCTTCTTCTGCCCGCTCACCAAGGAAATCTTTCGCAGCTACGAGTAAGTTGCGTATTCTTAACAGCGTTTCACATGAGGATGTTAACGGTCTGTTGACACATAGGGATTTCTTTGAGAGGACTATTCTCTGTAACTCCCTGGTTTGGTCGTGCTCGCTGACGGGAAAGAGCAACTTGACGTACCAGGAAGCCGTCGATTCGGAAAAACGGTCCGTCAAGCTAGCGACAGATCTACCTGAGCCTGTAAGTTATCTTACATTACAAGCTGCTACTTTGTAATTGTTGCCTTGTTTCGTAGTTGAAAAGGGCCATGCTCTTTGTCGCTCACCTTACTCGACGTGGGAAGATCAACGACGCCTCTGACGACGTTTACTATTTCATGAAAGATCGTTACTTCATCGGAGAGAAGACGGAGGCTATTCTTCGCAGCAGATGGTAACTTGAGACAGTGACAATGGTTATGTCTGACTGACTGACTTTTCAAACAGGTACCCGTGCAAAGTCGCCAAGGTCATTTCCCCGACGACGAAAGAAGTCGAGGAGTATAAAGTCAAAGACGAGTAAGTGCTTCATCGTATGATGACCCAATCTGTTTTCGTCCAGTGCGTTAAGTAAATTTGTGTTTTGCGTCGTAGTGAGGATCTCTCTGCTGAGGATAAAATTCAACTTCTCAACCAGTACGGGCCCCCGCCCGAGCTGCTGAAGTACGAAGTCGAGGAAGAGGACCGCAAGAACGGGAAAGAAACGATCAGTGTGGTAAGATATCTTGTTTCAACTCAGCTAAAATTTTTAACCGTATTTCATTCGAACAATTTTGTGCCGAGTCAAACTTTGTGCCCTTGTATTATCCTTCTCAGGTCACCGTTGACTGTATCAGACGGGAGAAAGGTGTATATTCACAGAACAAAGTTAGAATGTATTTACGCCATTGTATGGAGTTCAATGACGATTCAGGCGTCTGGGAAGTTAAGGTAATTGCTATTAATTTTTTTTATTTCAATTTCTTAACCTAACAAAAATGAAATTACAAATTTTCCTTTACTTGTTTGGGCTAATAAATTTCTGTTTTCCGTGTTGACAGTCCGGCGCCCTTAAAAAGTACGTCGGCTCTGTAAATTACTCGGATATTTTTACGGGATTTCCTCCCACGTTCGACGAGAGCAGACAACCGAAGAAAGCCTCACGGGCCGCTCAGGCCGTCACCGAGAGGAACGACAAGCGGAGCTCTACCTCGGCTAAAACCACGCCCAAGAAAACGTCCCCAGAGTCGGGCAAGAAGTCGCTGGACATGGACAAGTTGAATGATGAATTTGTCAAGTACCTCATTACATATTCCTTTGTTGTTGTATTCTGATGAATGGCATTCTTGATATTCTGAATTGATTAGGATTCGCGAAGAGAGGGAGAAATTCCGGAATGAAATGAAACAGCTAGCCGAAAAGAAAAAACTGGAAAAGGAAGAGGAGAAATTGAGCGCCAAGGAAAAGAAGAAAGAAGAAAAACGACAAATGGCGGAATATCTAAAGGTATTTTTTAAAAATCCAATTATAATCAACTGAAATGTCCAAGTCTGTAAATATTAGTACTTTTGTTTATTAATATTTAATTAACTAACTAGTTACTATGATATAACTGGTAGTTCAATATTGTAATTTACGATGACGTCATTGTTCAAAAGGAATGGAACAAAGCACGCGATGACTTGGAGTGCGACGACCTGAAGGAACTGCCAGCACCCACAGCGGTCCATTGCCGCATTCCCAACGCTCTCTTCGGCGACTTTTTGATGATCCTCGAATTCCTGCATTGTTTCAACGAAGAGCTCCAGCTGAAGGACAATTTCCCCGCGGGAGTCTCGTTCGAGCTCCTTGAGCGGGCCATCACGGAGAAAGAGGTGGCCGGACCGCTGAGTGATATTCTTCAGGTAATTAAACATATGAAATAGACGTGTAGTTAAAGACTGATTGATTGAATATAAAACACAGAGCCTGTTGAGAGCCATCTTTGAGTACCAAGAAGCCGAAGCCGAGGAAGTCAAGGAAACGACCAGTGTGGAGGATGAAGCCGCAGTCGAAACCGGGCCTTCGTACCTGGGAACCTCCTTAGAGAAACTGTCACTGGACGCCCTCACCGTAATATTACCACAGAATTTTTTTATATTAATATCACATAACTGTACGTAAAATCGTAAGTAATTTTTACTTCAGTTTTGAAAGGTTATTGGAATGCAACATTTAAATATGAATTAAGTTAAAGTATTACAGTTAATACATAACTCGAATATTTTACTTGCTATTGATTCTGCACAAGAATGTACTGTAAGTGTAATTGAAGTAAATAGTTAAAGCTAATTTTTACAGGGACAAATTTGGAATGACATGATTGTCTTTTTGTGGATTTTATTTACGCAGCAAAAGAAAATCGTATCTAAACCAGTAAAAATAGATTTTATTGTATAGAGAGTTTTATTAGATATTTAATTAATTTGATTAGTTTGATAGATAAGGTATTTATAGAAATAGATTTTACAAGATGGGAAAAATACATATTTAATTGTTGAATTATTTACGTCAATTTTTGGGGGGCGCAGGTTTCCGAAGTGATCCGCCTGCACCTGGTTTCCTCGGGTGGCCGGAGCAGCGAGCTGCGTTCGAAGTGGCGCTACCAGCAGCGCGGTGGATACAACAACGCTGACGACCCCGGAGTGCAGTTCCGTGCCGAGGAGCCGCACATTCTCCACGCCTTGGGCATGCAGTCGGTCTACGAGCTGTCCGCCGGCGACAAGCTCAAGATCATCCGCTGCCTTTGTAACCAGATTCTCACCTACGTCTCCGTCCGTGACGTCATTGAGGAAAAAACCAACAAAGTAAATTAAGTCTTGTATGAATTTAATTAGAACAATCAAAAATTAACCTAATGAATTTCAAAAGAAAATCGTCACTATTAGCTGTTTTAAATTTAGATGAAAGTCAGTGTGGAAAGTCGGTTAAGTCAACTAAGTCGTCTGAATTAGCGTGCATTCAGACTAAGATTTTTCAGTTTTAATTTTCTAACAGTAAAGTAAATTGATTTGATAATTACTTCAGATTTAATCTTTAACTTAGCTTATAATCGAATCACAATAATTAGGTTTTAATCAAATTAATTTAAAATAGTTGAAGAAAAAAACATCTAAGTAAATTTGCTTCATTTAATTAAATATAGCAGGTTGTTGATAAATATATTTAATTAAAGTCAATAAAGGGAAATCTCGATAAAGTTAACGTATTCAATATTAACTCATCTTTAACGTCAACTTAATTCTTCTTTAACATCTAGTTGAAAGTCATTTTAAAAAACAACAATGTAAACGTTCTTAATGTATAATCATTTTAACATTAACTTAATTGGGTTGTAATCAGTTCATTGAAAATCATTGAAAGAAACCCATGAAGTAGATTAGTTTGCACTTTAGCATCAACTGAATTAGCCTACAATCAAAACATTGATACGAACAGTTACCGAGTTGAATTTAAAGTCGTTGGGCGATAAAACAGTAAAGTAGACTTAATCGATTTCGGCCTTGACTTGTTATATCATTAACTTAACTACACTATAATCTTCTAATAATAATTAACACAACGGATAATTAAACCCGTGTTAATTTAATATTAGAATCAATTTATTTAATTTATGACCAAATCACTTAAAAAATACTTGTTTGTTGATTTGAGTGCAGCTGACCCAACTTCGATTGGAGTTGCGCACGTTGCACGGAAACGAGCGTCGCCACCGGCGGGAGGACACCATCAACCGAGCCAAGTTGAGGCTGGACGAGGAAGCAGCGCCCAATTCGGAGGAGTTGGCGGCGCAGAGGCAGCGACTGGATAAGGAAGAAGCCAAGCGCAAGGCTGAGTACGTCAAGAAGGAACAACAGCTGGAGCAGACCATCGCTAAGCTGCAAATGAGCGTTCACATTCCGCCGTTGGGTCAGGACAGGGCATTTCGCAGATTCTGGATCTTCAATTCGTGTCCTGGTAAATTAAACATCTCGATTAATCAGTTCATTTTCAGTATTATCACAATCAACCTATCGATTAACAATTGAATATTTGCATATCTTAATCAGGACAAGAAAATATTGAATGAAGCTTTTGATTTAGAATCAAATTAAAGTTAATTAAAGTTGAAAATTGGTAAAATTTACATCTCGATTCATGGAGCCGTCTCCCCGGTAGTTAAATTATCTCGTCTACCAACAATTACCATGTGTATTTCCTTAATTAAACAATGCTTGGGTATTAAATATAAATTAAATTAAAGTTAATTGGAGTTAAAATGCTAACCGAGATATACGATTAAGCCCCAAAGACAAAATGCCTAAGTTTAAGTTAACTGATGTGATAATTATTCGTGTTTTAGGGTTGTTCGTGGAACACGATGACGAGTTCGTGGGACCGTGTCTACCGCATGGAACTCCGCAGCCGCTGGCCGAGCAGAGTTCCAATAAAACTCAGGACATTCGCAACTTTTTCGTAAAGGAAGAGAACACGAAGACGATTAAGAAAGAAGTCAAGTAAAAACCGAGTTTTCAAAATTTCTTCATTTTCTGTTAATCAGAGGTGACTTAAGTTTAATTGGACTCAGGTATGTTTTCGGATCGTGCAACGGGGACCCTGCCACATGCACCGTGCACGCCACTTACTTACCAAGGACCCGCTGGTCCTTTTACGAAACTGCCGAGGATCTGGAGAAACTCTTGACGGCATTCAACGACCGGGGCGTACGCGAGAGCGCTTTGAAACAAGCGATTCTACAGGTTCATTACCTTTTGAATTATATATACAACTTGTTTATTATGTTTTAATTGATATAATATTTCATGTATATCAATAATAGTTCGGTATCATATCCCTCGCCTTTTTTTAATAATTGGTTTAATTTGTAACCATTGTCATATATCATGAAACGTAATTAATTAATGATGTTTTAATTTCAGTAGTTATCTAATGTATCGACATAATGGAATAACAGCGAGACGGAACGGTATTAACTTCATAACATTTCGTTTAGGACAAGGAACGAATCGTCGAGTCGATCAACCGGACCCTGACGTACCGTTTAGACACGAACAAGGAAGAGCCGGCATCGCAGCAGGCGGAAGTCCGGAAATCGACGCGTCAGTTGCGCAAGGAGCGCGAGTACGACGCCAACATGAATTTCCCACCCGGTACTCCGGTCAGCGCCGTCCTGGAACTCACCCTCAGGGACATGATCCTCGAGACGGAGGAAAAGATCTTCCTCGGAGGTTTAGGAAGCCTCAAGGTATCGTCAGATTAGATCGTCTGCCCTTTACTGATCATTAAAACGCGTTTAAACTTCATGGAAGTGGGTCATATCTTTACGAGTTGTTAATCTATCATTCGAATGGTTAAAAAGGTGGACGATAGGGCCGCGTGGAGGACTGCTATCGAAAATGGTTCCTACGACAGCCGGTGCAAGCATCTCACCTGGGGCGGAAAGCCTGCTAAAGTACATTTATAAAGAAAATTAAATTTTTATTAACTGAAATATTGTAATTATTAATTTTAATTTAAAAAACAGGAATCGGCCAAGAGTGTGAAAAGCACCACGGAACCCGAAGCCATGGAGCAGGACGACGAAGACAGCAGTTCGGGAAGAAGTTCCTCGGTCGATGGCAGCATCACCGGCGATGTTCAGATCAGCGCCAGCCTCAAAGACCTCGCGTCCGCTTTACTGCAGCTGGCGCAGAGCGTCGAGGCTAAGTACCTCAAGAAACCCTTAGGTTTGTACCGCCTAATTTCCATGTCTACCGAGTATTCAAATTTTACTTCACTTGCCAGTTCATTGATTGCAAGTTCATTACCTTAAAACTGATTTTTCTTTATTTACATTGATTTAATTTAAATTACTTATAGTTAATTGATTGTTGATTCAGCCAAAAAATGCCTCATTCTATTAATTTACGAAAAAGAAATTAATGTTGTCGTTCTTGCAGGTGAAGACGAGAAAGAGAAGAAGAAACGACTCAAAGCTGAAGAGTCTATGAAGAAATGGGAAGATAAGGAAACTGGAGATGGGCTCAAGGGTAATATCCGTCTCCTGTGCTACTACATTTTGTATCTTGGGCTTTTAAATAAGCTAAAATTGATGTACTGTGTCAAAGTATAATTAATTCCTGTTATTGATTTTTAGCCCCGCCTAAGGAAATCCGGACGCCAGTGGAACAGTGGGAACTCTCTTTGCACGCTTGCACCAACGTTTCGCAACTTTATGTTCACTTTGCCATATTGGGTAGTCGTTTATTTCGATTTTTGTTTAAAGTATGGATAGACATTTGAGCAACTATTATGCATCCTGTAAAAGCTGTCTGTTTAAAAAATATCTGGTGAACATATACGTATGAGAAAGGTTGTTGGATTTATATTTATATGTATTTTTTAAATTGCAGATAACAGTATCACATGGAACCGTTCCGCCTTGAATGCCCGCTGCCGCATCTGCCGCCGAAAGGGCGATCCAGAGAAGATGCTGCTGTGCGATGGCTGCGACCGGGGTTATCACGTCTACTGTCTGCGACCCCGTCTTTCGGTACGTTTTACTTTTGTACTTGAAAGGCTGTGAACCTTTTTATGTCGAAAATTATTTTAATAAACTTAAGATTTGTAAGAACGGTTTCTTTGTAATTACTAGTTGTTTATCTTTTTTAAAATTTAAATTAACTTAATTTTTTTTCTGTTTGTTTCTTGCTCCGATATTTCGATGAAACATTAAGCCATAATTAATTTACTTGTAAGATTACAATTATGTAAAATAAGAAAGCTATAATGATGTAATGTGTTAACAGAACGTTCCGGAGGGCGACTGGTTCTGCATGGATTGCCGTCCCAAGGAGAAGCCCCGCACTCCCCGCAAGGAGCGCCGTGCCTTCACCGAGGTCTCTGACGAAGACGAGGACGACGGGTCGGCTGAAGAGGAGGAGGCGGCGGCCGCCGATCAGGAAGAGAACGAAGACATGGCCGAGGAGGAAGAGGAGAGCGAGAGCGAGTCCGTCCACCAGGAGGTGTGCGCAATCTGCTACAAGGGAGGTCACGTGATCTGCTGCGACACTTGCCCCAGTGTGTACCACATGGAATGTCTGGAGCCTCCTCTGAAGAAGGTGCCCCGGGGCAAGTGGGCCTGCCCACAGTGCCAGCCCCCGCCCGCCAAACCGGAGGGCACCAAACTCAAGGAGAAAAGTAAGTCTGCCGATGAAAGAATTCGCTCAAGTAAAGGGTTGATGTGTTTTTCTATTAATCTGTTTATATCTAAATGGAATATTGTCTATAATTGGGGTGATCTATCAATTTAATTTATGAATAAAAAATATTTCACTGGAAGAGTCTAATTGTGCCGTGTTACTATATATGCAGTAAGATATAAATATTTAAATTAAAAAACATAAAAATATAAAATATTAATAAAGATAATGTTACGTCAAAAAAAAATTATTACTAGCATTATTATTCTTTTTCCTCTCCCCTTGCACAGATACTGAAAATCAGGCAGTGTCGACGCGGTCTCGAGCCAAGTTATCGCTGGATTTTGACGAGAAACCGGCTCAGGCCTCAAAGCCACGTACCCGGGGAAACACTGACCCGGCGGCAGGGAGCAAGCGACGCCCCACGGCCGAGGCCAGCACGCTCAGCAGCCGCGAGTCGAAGCGCTCCCGCGGCGAGAGCTGGGACGGTAAGCACAAGACCCGCTCTCAGACGCGCAATTGAAGTTTCACTCGCTTTTTCCTCCCATAATACCTCGCCTCGTTATTTTGATTTTTGTGCGTCTAAAAGAAACAGAAATTTTGGCCTTTCCGGTTCAATTTTTTTTTTTATCTAGAAGAAATTTTGCGTGGATGAAAACATCGCAAATCTCAACAAGTGTATTTTTCTTTTTACTTAATTTTTTTTCATTTTTTTTTTGAAAGCAACTTTTACTTGTCCCTGTAATTGGATTGCCTGGTTCTCAATAGATGAATGCTGAATGCGAATGTCTGTGAGTTGTTGTGTTTTTTTTTAAATTTTTTGAACATGAGATTTTCGAAGGTAATTTTAATTTTGATACTTTTAAACTGTGTTGGCAAGAGGACGGGGAATGGGAAAAAGAAGAGGAAAATTAATAGCCAGTGTTTTGTTAGATGATAATCCAGCGCAGTTTTCGCAACGGCGCCGTTTCCGACCGCTACCCGTACCGTCTTCAACAATAGAGGCCGGTGAAGTAGACATGGCCGTCCTGGAAGGCATTGTCGCCGACCTGATGGCCCATAAAGACGGATGGCCTTTCCTTAGACCGGTGACTCGTGCCGAAGTAAATAATCACTTCCCTTGTTGATTACGTTTGCTTTATAACAAACTAGGCTTACAAATTACAATTAGTTTCCATTTACATTTAATTAATTAGTTTGTCTTTAATTATAGTTGAAATCGGTATTCTATTCGTCAGTTTACTTAAGGTTAATTTTGAATTTTGGATTATGTAAAAAATGTTTGATTGGCACAGGCTCCTGACTATCACGCTGTAATCAAGCAGCCCATGGACTTCGGCACCATCAAGTACAAGTTAAACTCCATCCAGTACAACAACACGGAGGAGTTCATCGATGATCTCCGCTTGGTGTTCGACAACTGCTACGCGTATAACGTCGAAAATGCCGAAGAATACAAGTACGGAATTCGCAATCAACAGATTTTCGGGTTTTCTAAATCGAAATGCGATTTGGTTTTTCAGATGCGCCCAGAGGATAAGCGCCTATCTGGATGAACTACTCCGCAAGGCCGGATTCAAACTACCCCCCGGCGGACTCTGGGCTTGAATTCCGGCGGACTACGCGCTGGATGGAGTCGGGACAAAATCCTTGGACGTTTTGGCGTAAACCGAGTGGTTGACCTTAAAGGCGGTTTAAAACGAAATCGTTGTAATTTGAAGTACTCCTCTGTAAAAGTAGCAATACTTTGTATCTTATCTTTTCTCCTTTGCATTCGTCTTGTTAAACGGTGTAATCTGTTTTTTTTTTCAATATAAATAAGAATAAGTTAGCCACCTGAAGCCTAAAACCCGCCGCTGAATAATAGACACGAGTGACGTCAGGGTTTGTGCGCGCACCGTAGGAAGGCAAGCCCGCTTTGCGGGATGTGTGTGTATTACCCGTTGCCATGGCAACGAACAAGGCCAGCGTGAAAATACATTAAATCCTTTGCTGGTTATACGGGTCTAGTCAGTAAGCTGGCCAAGATTACATTAGTCAGTCATGCGAGACTAACTCCCCCTACAGTAAGTCAGCTTATTCAGCCAACTGGAAACATTTTCAGTTGTCAAAAAGTGTTGACGTTTTTTGTTGTTTTAAACTGACTCGGGGCACAAAGCCCAGTTGGTCTGAAAATGAGTAAAGGAAGTACTCCGCAGCAGCAGGGAAGATCCAGCAAAGCTGGGATTGAAGGAATTACTCCGCTGATGTACTCGTGTCAGCAAGGGATTGAAAGTGACGTACGCCATATTCTTCAGAAAAAGGTGAGGAGCGCTAAACGAGTTGAGTCGCAAATACGTAATAAGTTTGTATAACCAAGCATTGTTATCGTTAAAGTTTAACAGAATTAATTTAGTAATTCACTTGTTTGATAGCGAGATTGGAATGCATTCTCGTAGTTAATGGTGATGGCTGAAGTTATCCGTCATTTAGAATGTTTAATTTGTTATATTATACAATACCTGTCGTTAAATGGTAGTCCGTACAGATTTATCTTGTAAAACTAATTGAAGTTCTATATACAATACGAAAAATGCAAATTGAAATAACACTGTTATCGTTATATTGTAATTACTTTCACAAAGAAAATTACGAACTTGGATATCAGTTTTACAGAAATTTACAATTTATTTTCTAGCCTTCGAGTATCCGGGATCGGGATCGGACCGGGAAAACAGCTCTCCACTACTGCGCCGAAAACAGTAGCACCGGGTGCGTCGACCTGCTCATCCAAAGCGATCCTTCGTTGCTGCACGCCGCCGACGAGGAAGGATACACCCCGCTTCACCTGGCCGTAATCGCCGGTAACAAATCCGCCGTCCGTCATTTGATCGCGCGGGGCTCCGACGTCCACCGAGTCGACAGCGAACTCCACTCTGTGGTCCACTGGGCCACCGTCTGCGGAGAAGTCGAGTGCCTGGACATCCTACTCGACGCTGGATCCGACCCTTCGACTGGAGATATTCACGGGGCCTATCCGCTTCACTATGCGGCCCAGATGTGCGGTCAAAAACCTGGCAAATCAGCCGCTCCAGTACGTGATTCGCGCCTGGGATTGGCTGTCTTGAAGCGGCTGCTGGCTGGCGGGGCCCGGGTGGATGTGGCCGATCGTGATGGACGTCAGCCGCTCCTGTGGGCGGCCAGCTCCGGTAAATTTGGCGTGTCCCCTGTCGTTTTTTCTCCCTTATTTTGGTACCTTGGTATCGGAAAGGACTTAATTACATAGCAAGAGCAGATAATCGATATAGAATCCCACGAATGTACTAATGAAGCAGCGTGGGGTCTCTCTGAAAGGTCGTGTTTATCTTGGTGCCGCATTGCAGCGGTAAGAGATAATACCAATCAGGCTTTCAGACAAAAACAATGATACAAGTTAAGATTCTTGGATACTTTATGGCTCCTACTGTAATTACAATTAACTGGGGGAGATTCTATTCTTTCAAGATCTGGCTATGTATTTGTATAGCAGGAGTTAAGTTTCAAAATTAGTTAGCGTAATTAGCTGAATTCATCAAGTTTGATGCTAATTAGCCAATTAACTAGCATTAACTTCTATATGGCCAGTACGTAATGTAGTATGTTTTTCTTGACGTTAACCCAGCGTTAAAAAGTGATGATCGAGAACTAAACCGGTTAAGTTCCAAATCAACGGCATGTCAAATTCATGTGTTATTGAATAATTGGACTAGTT
Organism: Leptestheria dahalacensis; assembly: GCA_022114935.1. Taxonomy (NCBI): domain Eukaryota; kingdom Metazoa; phylum Arthropoda; class Branchiopoda; order Diplostraca; family Leptestheriidae; genus Leptestheria; species Leptestheria dahalacensis. The sequence continues at coordinate 5,803 of JAIQCU010000164.1, read as the reverse complement.
TGATAGTTGATTGAAAGGTTGGATAGACTGGAGTACTGTATCTTGTGGTAAACAGAGACGCGGCCAAGTAAAGTGTCCTGTCCTTCAGGGAGCGCCGACGCCATTTTGGCCCTTGTTAACGCAGGAGCCGCTGTCGATGCCGCTGATAAAGATGGTCTAACTGGTAGGTCATTTTTTGCCTTTTTTTTTCCTGTACGTTCCCTCTCTCTTACAACACCCGAAATGTAACGATCAATACTGACGGAACACGGTTTTACACAGGACTATTCAAAGATCACGTGACCTTTATTTGTTCCAGGTTGATGGACTCGATAGCTGGGGACGTTGTTGCATAGTCTTCAACGTTCTTAGACTATAGGCCACTCCATCCCGGTCGCTCTCTTAACTAACCGTCATTTGCTACAGAATCACTGGGTTTGGGTGCTTGATGTGCTGATGGTATAGTATGCTCGCTACAGTCTGACAGATGGTCTGAACAGTGCTGGATGTGTCACTATAGCATGGACTCCAAATCCGTATTATGGTCCTTTCGTATTGGTATTGCTGGGATGCTAAATATGAATTTGAAGCGGAATGTGACTTGTTAAAGCAATATTCTGAACGGTTTAGCGTCGAAGGTATAGCTAGCTAAACTTGCGCTTTGTGATCGTCACTTGTTTTTAGGCCCGTAGTTAGCGCTTGCTTGGTTTTCCTTACTCGATTAACGTGCCAAGGTCCTTAAGAAGCTTCCGATGAAAACTTTGCTTCCAGTTCAGGCTATAGTTTATGGAAATAGATCATACAGGTGTTGCCGGGGTATCGGTTAAGATCCTCTACCAACATGGCCGCCACTAATCTGCAGCCTAATGCACAGCGAACGAGCCGTTATAGCCTGAGGGCATACTAAGCTCCGCCTCCTAGAGGTTTCTACTTTCCAGGTTCCAGTCCTCTCCTTTCTCGCGGTCTATCTCCCGACTACTGATATAGATCTATCTTGATCTAGTAAAGACCAGGATCATTGTTCATAGTCTAGAATCGATCCCGTCTATTGTACACCAATACGACGGTGATTCTCATTTGCTCTATACACATCTGCTGTGCTATGTCCACCACTGAAAGGGATTCTTTCCACAGTAAAGACTCGCATTGAGCTGTTGATTCTAGCGACGCCCCTATTGGCGTGTTTGCACTGTTTGGCGTGACTGCTTGTCGGCCACGCGGAAATGAGAGTGGCTTTTTTTAGCGGGTGCCTCTCCTGGTCCCTCGTTACAAGGGCTTCGGGTAAACAGCTATACCGCTTGTTCCGAGCAACACAGAAGAAAACAACACGTTTTCACGCTGTTTTATCAATCTTCAAGGACGCTTTATTGATTAACCCCCGCAGCTTGGAGGGTATACAAGCCATAACCAAGCGGAGTTGTAAAAACAAACAACACCTTCTTGCATCTTGGAGATTCAGCATTCATTTGATCCACGCTAACGACTATGGATCCGTATGACATGGTCATTGATAAACTAAACAATCATTACAGTGAAAGTTTGTAAAGTGAAGTAATTAACATCTTATCTATTTATGTTTATTTAATACTTTTTATAACGTGGGGTAAAAGCTGACAGCGTAATACTCGAAAGCGTTAGTTTCGCATGTCGAAAACCACCCTGTTGAAATTGTTATGGATCGATGAATGCCGTGCAGTGTGTGAACATTCCATTTGTCTTGACTTGGACCGTCTTCCCCTTTTTTTTACGTATCCAACGAAGGACTTGACAGCAAATTACAGACATTTATTATCTCCTTTATGTGTTTTTTCCCCGATTCTTTTGTCTTTTATTTCAGTTTAATGGAGCTGATGTTAATTAAGATTAAATAATATTCAATTGCTGTTTGTAGCTCTTCACTGCGCTGCTAGTCGAGGTCACAGTGACTGCGTGGAGACCCTAGTGGCGCTGTGCAGCGCCGATGTGGATCAGGTGGATTGCAATGGATGCACCGCCCTGTTTTACGCCGTCACCCTGGGACACGCCGACTGCGCCCAGCTGCTGCTCAATCACGGAGCCAATTCCAATCACCAGGACAACAAAGGAAGAACGTAAACTGATCACCTTATTCACCCTATTCTAATTAGATTAGCCGCACTTTGTTATTAACTCAAATTGCGTATTTCAACCGTAAACTTAAATTAATGCGTTTATTGTAAAATTGATAATAAAATTTATTTAATGGATCAACTAGGCCAGCTTACTGTGGTGCATCGAAGGGTCAGATCGAAACGCTGCGTCTGCTGGTTCAGCACGGCGGAGACACTTGGATCCGGAACGCCCGGGGAGACGTCGCCTTGCACGAGGCCATCGGATCCGGCCGGAAGGACCTGGTCACCTGGCTGCTCCGCCAGCGTAGCTCCGCTGTAAATCTGGCCAATAACGACGGTCGCTGTCCGCTTCACATTGCCGCCATTAATAACAATGTGGAAATGTGCAAGGTGCAGCAACTCGGCTAATTAGTTACTGAGCTTTTCTTTTTCTTAACTAATTATCATCGCTATACTACCTAGCAAACTAATTAGCTGGATAGGAAGCTAGCCCGTTAGCTCTCGGTGTGCGAATGTTTGCTAGTTTGCTAAGTAGTGTCGTGGTTAGTTCAGTAGTTAGTTCTTAGTTGTCAGTTCGTATTGTTTGAAATTAGCAAGCAGTTAGCTAAATAGTCTGCACTAACTAGCACTAGCCAATCTTAGTGAAGCGAGTAAACTAGACTTATGATACTATTTGAATAATTTTACTTAAGATACTAGTTAGCAACTAGCAAATAGTTATTCTTTTGATTGCTAAGTAGCTAGTTAGTAAGCTAACGTTAGCTAATATGTTTAGACTGGCGATTCAAATTATTAATAGTAGTTTATGCTAATTAGATAGGACATTCATTGTTAAAAAGTTAATTAATTAAGTAATAAAGTGATAAGGCTAAATGCCTGTTAGATTTGCCAGTTAACCAGTGTTCTTTGCTAGTTCAATTCAGTTGGTTCTCCGACTAATAAGTGATAATTTTAGGCGAATTAGAACTATCCAACTATTTTATTGTAATTAACTTAAGCCTTATTAGTGATTAAAATTAAGATTTCTTCGCAGATTCTTATTGATCACGAAGCCGAGGTCAATTGCATCATGCGGAGCAGCCGGGGACAACTGCTGACTCCGCTGGACGCAGCGCTGCAGCGCGGCAATCGGGGCTGCGCCAAGTTTCTGCAGCTGCACGGCGGCCTTCCCGCAGCCAAACTGACCGACAGCCGCGCCTTACAACGCGCCCTCAGCCAGTACGCACAACTGATGTCTTCGATCTATCGATCTATCTGTTCTATCTACTCTGTCCCTCTATTTCTGTATCTATCTATCGATCTGTCTTTCCGTATCTACCTACTCATCTCTTTGTCTATTTAACTATCTGCTCATCTATCTTTCTATTTACCTACATATCTGTCTGCCGTCCTATTTATCTATCTGCCTACTTATCGATCTATTTAGCTACCTATCCTATCTGTTTGTCTATCTACCTAACGATCTATTCTACCTATTCTGTCTATCTGTCCGTCAATCTGTCTACCTATCCGGCTGTGTATCTGTCTATCTGTCTGTCTATCTACCCACCTACCAATCTATCGGATACTTTTGGCACTGCTCTAGCTCTAGCTATTCTTATATGGATCCATTAGATCCTTGTCATACTATCTTATCGCCTTTTGTTTTCCTTTCGCAGAGCGTTATCGGAGAGTCAGCGGGCGTCCATGTCACTACCGGTGCACGTGGACGACTATCCGTCGCTGACGGACAGTCAGATGTCGACCACGTCGGGACCGTATCTGCATAACACGTCGTTCCTAAAACGCAGCGTTTCCAATTTCCCCTTCAGTCGGCTGGAAGACAGCGGCACTCAGACCAAGTTCGACGACGAGCTCCTCCAGCGGAACAACGCGCTCAAGGACGCTAATGTAAGACTTAACCTTAAGTCTTATTAATTTCTTCATTAATCTCGACTTTTAATACATAAAACTAGTCTGTAAATAGTATTTTATCATTATTAGGATTAAATCTGGTTTTGATTAGTTTTTATTGTATTTTGCTTAGATTCAAATCACCAGCGCCGACTTGCGGAGCAGCGACAGTTCTCGGCGTCGTCGGGCCCGCCGCCGCGTCGCGCGCCGGTCGCAGAGCGACGTGCGGCCTCCGCCCAACGATACGCAGCTGCGACGCAAGCACCGGCCGCTCAACAGCGACGGCAACGAATCGGATGTGAACAGCAGCAGCCCGACCGAGCAACAGGACGCCCGGCGCCGCGGCTACAAATCGACGGCACAGCGCAAGCAACCGGATTTCATCCGGCCGGAATCGGAAACGCCGCCTCCGCGTTTACCGGAGAGCAGATCTCAGAAACTGCAGGTACTGAATATGTTAACCCAATAACAGTTCATCCATTTATCTAGTAATTCGTCTACTAATTATTGTATCTGATTTAAAATTTACTTTATTGTAGTTCGTGTAATTTAAATAATTAGTTGTTTTACATTTAGTTCATCAAATTTTATTTTGTTTTATTTTTACAGGAGAACGAACGAATCAGCGACTCCCGAACGGACGACATCCACCGCCAATCCGTCATGTCCAATTTGGGCACGGAAAGCTCCGCCCTCAAGGATTCCGGAATCAGCGACGTCCAGGGAACTCTGGTATCCGAACGCGAGGACTTTACCGAAGAGGATTCGCAGCATCCGGATTTACAGCATCCGCTCACAGCGGATCAGAATCCACGTTCCGCACCGGACGACAGCCACTTGGTAACGACCAGAGCTACCGTTCACGCGACGGATGAAGAGACTCCGCCGGCAGAGAACCGGTCACCTCGGGGCCAAACTCCGCCAAACGAACAAGTAATCCGCACATCCGTCCAGTATTGCATCATCCTAATACATTCTGCGAACGTATAATATATATATATATGTATTAATTTAACATATAAAACTATAATCTATAGCATGTACATCTAATACATATATGTGATAATGGGCCATTTAACCTTCGCCGAGACTCCTGACATAATTGCATATCTAGACCGAGGAGAGTCCATCAGAGTCGGTGGAAGTTGCACGAGTTCCGGAAGAAACCATCGACGAAGTTGAAACCTTTAAACGGCGTCAATCAATGGAGAAAGCGATCGATCAAGAGGAAATCCTGATTGTTCATCATGGTGCGTATCAACTTAATTCTATCAAGCTAATTATTTACGGGTTATATTTTGATGCAGGCAATGAGGAAGAGGAACCCAGCGGTCGCCTAGCAACCAAATTCCGCAGTTTCCGAAAATCCGACCTGTCAACAACCGGCGACGACTCGAAAAAGAGCTCCTTCTCCATCCGCCGTTCCAAATCGGAGCGCATGTCACGTGACTCTACCGAAGCCAATGAGAGCAGTGGCGCCAAAACCAAATCTATCCCTTCGTCGTCGATATCGGTTACCCGAGCGAATCAGATTAGAACCCGCAGGTTAATTCTAATTAACTTTAAGTTAATTACACTAGTATAACTATAAGTTGTCTTTTTGCATAGGTACAATATGGAGCGGAAGCTTTTCAACCAACTGCTGGAACTGAAACAACTACAGATCCGCACGGGGCAGGCCAATGAGCAAGTGTTTGCCAAGCGACTCATCGAATCCTTCAGGAAGGATCCCGTGACAGTCGGCCTGCGCCCTTACAATGGACCGTATTCCTTTAAGGAACTCGAGAAATATCTCTACCGTAAATCCACTCATCAATCTCATTACACTCAATCAACTGATA
>JAIQCU010000163.1:0-80329 GCA_022114935.1 Leptestheria dahalacensis | reverse complement strand
CGGTAAGGTAGCAAGTGATACTGCTATTTAATTTAACTGTGGTACGATGGCCTGTTAACTGCTGCCAGTGTATCGACTTTGAGTCATGTTCGATATATTATACGGGGCAAAGTGATGAGGCGTACTTTAGTGTTTCGGTTTATTTTCATCTGATTACGACAGATGATTACGATAGAAACTGTACACTAAGGTAATGCAACCTGTTAGAAGCCTACATCAAGGGTTAAATATACTTTGCTACAAGTTTAGTTCACAGGTGATTAAATCCTTCCTCCGCCTGCTATATTGGCCCATTCACTAAACTGCTATCATCAACGCAATCATTTTGAGGATGTCGACGGTTCAGCACAGGGAATGACGTTGAGAAGTCCGGCAGTCCAACGATTGATAGCATCTTGCATGCGACCAAACGTTTCCGTTAAGAGAGATACTAAATAGTATTAAAGCTGTGAATTATTACCGTAACATTACATACATACATAAATACATCCATGAAAAGAATCGTTCCCCAAATGTCCGTAGAAGCAAAAGGAGTTAAAAAGCACTCACACGGACCATAGACTGGCACACAGGAAACAGATATCAAAGTGCATGGCTTGGTTAGCTAACTGCTACCGCTATTGCGGCAACTCGCCACGCATTGTCGTGTTGTCGTCTACTTGTACTCATTGAAACCTTTAAATTGAGTCGAGATGTTTTACATGTCTTGGGAATCATCGATCCAATAAGGATATAGTAGATGGTAATTAGTAGTTTGGAACGGTATACTATGATGGACAATGTTAGGATCCTCAATCTCAGCCTTGGCAATTTACCACGGCAATAGTCTCTGATGCTTCGATTTCATCCGTGTCCAAGTCAACCATGTATACGCCATTTTGGAACGTAATGACAGGCATAGCAATTAAAATGGCCAGAGATTGGACGGAAATTATCTCCCAAGTCTAGCTCAGTTATAAATGGGCTTTAGTACGGAAGAGAAAGGGTAGAAATTGATGAGGCATGTCCTGGATGTGAAAGAAATGATATTTGAGGGTGATGTTGAGGCGTATCTGCCAGTAGTCATACAGCGCGGCCAAGTTGCGTCCGATAGTGATCAAAGTGATTCGTGATGGATCTAAGACAATTCGTTTTTTAATGCAATCGATCCCTGTATTGCAGAACCTTAAATGGCATGCTAGGTGTTTACTGAAGTTTGCTTATAACAGATCACATAATCTCAAACCATTTCATCTCTATTCCAACTGTATTGCGTAAGAAATACATGCTGTATCTCTCGACGCTACAGGATTAGCCATGTTAGTTAAAACGCAACAAGTCATTACTGACAGCTTTCAATATTCGAAAAATTTCACGTATCCGAAAACTCTCTCACCGTGAATTCTCACGCTATAGCAATATCATAACAATCCACCATTTCAGCGGCGCTGAATTGTTGTTTGTCTTAACTGGCAAACGGAGGAATTACGAGCATAAACTGTTTTGTTTGTAAAGACGTTTTCACTTGACGAAAACCCTTATTAGTTACTACTACATCTTCAGCTCCACTAGCTCCATGCAATTCGTATCAACGGTAATACTGGAATCAGTAGATCTTCCTCCGATGGCATTTGACACGAAACAAATGAAGCCGCTAGCCTCGAACACGCTTTTAGTTTAACTGAAAAGCACTGCAAATGCAGTGCGCCCTTTCGACGTCCGAGTGACAGGTACCGAGTTTAGTTCTACAACGATGCCGTTTGGGAGGCGCCGCAAGTCTACGCACGGTACCTATTCACTGGATAAAATAAAGCGATCAGCACTTCAATAGCTACTATTCTCAAGGTCCTCGAGTGTATTTTAAGGAACTGCCGGAATGCATACGGCTTCACAAACGTCTTTACTCATTTACGAAATTTTTTTTTCCAATTACGATACCAAATTAACTAGTACGGTGTTTTTAAAAATACGAATCTCGCGTAGTCAAAACCTGTACCCTTAATTACTCTGTTTGCGGTACATATTGGATCGAAAACCTGAACGTTGTCGCTTACATATATTCCTCACACACTCTTCTTAGGTCCGTACAACTCTAAAAGCAAATGCGTAAGCGTCACTATAGATAGATAGATAGATAGTTAGAAAGGTAGACGTAGATAGATAGATAGATAGACAAGCACATACAAGTTTGTCAGCAATGGTAACTTACCTTATAAGTTGGCGCTTACGATGTAGTGAAGATAATCCATCTTAAGTAGTTTGATTGCTTGGTAAACGAGCTTTTTTCATTAACTCAGCTCAAAATCGCCTGTTAAACCAAAAGCGAATGTTTCCTTATCATTTTGCGTGAAGCGTTCACAGCCGCTTTTGAATTAAACTTTGTCTCGCTATACAGGCCCCGAGGTGAAAATTCATAAGGCGGCAGTGCTCGTTTTACTTAGTTTAAAAAAATACCAATCAAAGCCTTCATAACATTAAAAAAAACCAGCGCCGCATAGCCCATCAACCGAATAGTCTTGACCGAGCACGTGAAGCAGGACGACTTAAACTTTTACATAGCCACTACACTATGTAAGGCAGACAGATACAATAATAGATATGCTATAAGCTACAGCGAAAAGCAGATAGACAGAAAGATGGATGGGTAGATAGATAGATAGATAGATAAACAGACAGATGGATAGACAGACAGATATAGATAGATGGATGATAGATAGATAGGTATAGGTAGATGGATAGACAGATGGATAGATAGAGAGACAGATAGATGAAAAGATTAACAGACACATAAATACACATATAGACAGATACACAGATAGTTAGATAGACTTGCAGCTAGATAGATGGATACAAGGGTAGAAAATAGGGACAGACAGACAGGCAGATAGATAAAGCTTAAACTGAAGCTGCATTGCAAAAGTTGTATAAATGTTTTTATTCCAAAAAAATGTAGAAAGCACATCGAAACAAGGTCCTGCAACAGAAGTATTAAACAAGTTAGAGAATTCCACCGCTGCCTGGATATCAGTCACGTAGCCCATAGCGGTATCACGCACATCTCCTTGAAGGAAACAGCTTCTCCATGTGAGCATACAGTACTGTATACAATGAGCATACAGTACTGTATACAATCTTGAAATTAAGATGTACACGTGCTTCTAGCAATATGATAAAACGGTTTTAAAATTTTTTGAACAATTATATATGGCTTCATGCATATGTTACTGCTTACTTGTACTGGAATAGCACTTTAGTATGTTCAGCTTTTCAATGGGAGGGCTCAAAGATGAAAATTCATGAGGCGGCAGTGTGCTTGACTGAATATGAAAGTTGCCCAATGAAGGCTATCGTACCATCTAAATAGACGATTCCAAGAAAACGTGTGAGGGTTCCCAAACCCTTGAAAATCAAGTTACCGTCTAGAGCCAAAAAAGGGTTCTGAACGGTAGGAAATTATGGATCTTCTTTTTAACTTTAGAATTTTATTTTCGCACAGCTAACGACCCAATTTGAATGAAATTTGACAAGTGCATAAAGTACTAGCAGTTCTATACTGAGTGATTTTCTGGCTGTTGTATCTATGGAAACTTGGGTGCCACAAGCATAAACTTTCCCCGACAAGAACCCTTTTATCTTGTCGCTCTAGACTGTATTTTAGCCGACCAGTATTATCCGGCTAGGTAAAAACGATCGAGTAAAAACTAAAGCCGAGATGTTGCTGCCAATCCACTAACAAACCATATCAGCTAGTGAACAATTTAGTGCGAAGATTAAATACCTTTTCACAGTATCGATTAATAACCTCGGTGGTTTATTTTAAAAATTCGTTCATTGTGGGTCTTGGTAATCGAATTTCGTATGTGTTAACTTCACTCAGTTGCTTGATTGGGCAATAAAATCAAAATTACGTAAACGAGTTCGAATTAACTTAAATTAGTCTCTGAATCAATAACAAATGTTATGGGATAAAACGGTCGGCTACATAACTTGCTACACGAAAACTTGTGCAAAAAAGAAATATACTTCAAACTTTGGATCGTCCATCAATTTCATGGAGATGTATTTTAAGCTGTGAAACTTCAAACTAAAAATGTATTTCTTTGGTAGGTTATGATAAACGAGTATAATAGCAACTCCGCTGAAGTCTTCCTTGTTACTGGTGTAGGACGATTTGTATTACAGACGAGACAAATCACACTTGACGACATGACGAGACACCACAACGTCAGCTTCTCATTTTTTTCACACAAATATGTAAGATCTTCAAGCACTCGTAAGATTACCAGCATTTTAAAACCGGTTACTGAAAATCCCTCTCACTGAAATCAGTCTTGTTCTTTTGCTAGTTTCATCTTCTGCCTCTTCTGACGACTCCATAGCATATGTTTGTAATTTCGCTCTTTGCGTTGCTCTTCAGTCAAGCGTCGATACTGCAACATTCGTTCTTCCCTTTTTTTATCCAGTCGGGCAGTTCGTTCTTCCTCCGTCTCCATCATCTCTGCCAATAGACGAATCTGTCTTTGGCGCTCAGTCGGACTCAGCCCGGCTAACTGTGGGAACCTCTGCACCCAGGAACTTTTACGTTTTCGAGAATCTTCTTTTGTTTTTCCAGTTCCCTCAACATCATCCTCTTCAGTGGCTTTCAATTCAGCTTCTGAGGTGCTTTCTGGAATTGACGCGGCGGGCACCTTTCTCGGGCTCTTGCTGGAACCTTGTCCTTGAGGATGAGCTTCCTTCCTAGGTCTACCCCGACCCCGTCGTTTGGGCAGGGTTTCACTGTGTGCATCTTCGTCCTTGTTGACTGTCTTTTCCCGTTTCTTTTCTTCGGATTTGAGTTTTGCTTGACGCTTGGTCGATTGGTGCCGTCTGAGTAAAGCTCGTCGCCTTTTGTTGCTGGCTCGGGTACGCCTTAGACGATCCTGGCGCTCCTCTTCCGTTTCCAACATCAGTCTTAACTGACTGAGGATGCGTCGCTCCGAACAACGGTCCATGTCTTGCCTATACCAAAACACGCAAGTGTTGGATGGTAACAACACATGGAAAGAACAGTATATTATTGTACGCAATGGATAACTGAATTAGAGCCAACAGGCTTATAATGTGGATTATTATACTGACATCATATTGGTTCGTACTGGTCAGCAATTTACCGACTGTCCAACACTTAAGTTATTGTAACGTAATTGTATATAGCGCGATGTGGATAACAGAGAGGAATAAATTTCACAGAGCTGTATTTTCTATCTTTAATTAATTAAACTCTAAACAAGCAGTAAATGCATCGTGACAATACTTGGCCTGGAACTAGAATTTAGTACTGTCTGAAAGAGCACTGTACAGCGCGTTGGTATAAACTTCAAACTTTAATTTTAGCTCAATTAACGGCTCAGAATCACTGAAACTTGGAGGTTCCATGACTACCTTATGGTATAATCGTCGTGCGAAGTTGTACTGTTATCCAGCAAAACCTGTTAAAGTTACCAGCCTGGATGAATCTGTCTCCTGCTGTACCTTTTCGTTTGGGTACAGACTGCAGACAGAAGCTTAGGTTGCTAGTGGAGAACGAGCTACGTAACTAGCCAGCAATGGTGCTAGAATTCCGAGAAGCCGCCCCCATGACCCAACCACCGCAGGACGGCTTAACACTCCTGGGAGTTGGACGCCGTTTGCCCTATTTTGCGTCAACTCTTGAAACCCAAATTAAGTATCACCACCTATTCGAAGAAACTGGAAGATCTCAACAGCACGAGTCCTATGGTCTACCAAAGCCCACTGCATTTTTTGATCCCTTGACCTGACCAGAGGGCTAATCTTCCGTTGCGCCCCCGCACTCGCAAATTTCTTTTCATAAACCTGTTTCGTGTTTCAACCTCAAAGCCTTCAGGAAAGATTCCGTAAATAAGAGATTTGAATGGATATTACTCTAATTCAATATGGGTTTGTTTGACGAGTTCGTCCACTTGCCGGACTGCTCGTTACTAAATGCTCACTTTACCAAGAAACAAAATATTCAAACGGACGGAGCTCAAGTTATACGCAGAGGCAGAATTTCACGGCCAACAAAATTTCCCCAGCTTTCTCCTCAGGTTACGTTGTTTCTTCGCCAATTTGCGCTAAAAACTTTTCACAGCTGGTAATATCGGAAAGCGATATCTTGTTCACGTCGTATAGATATTTTCGATATAATATATCCGTTTTAAGGGAAACAATATCGAAAGTTGTTTTTACTTTGCTGCGATATGATATCGATACGATATGTCGCACTTAAAGAAATCGAAATATATCGATATATCGGAAAAAATTTGATTGGAAACTTAGATGAAGTTATATTTCAATTATCTAGTTTACAATCCGTTACTTCCGCTGGCTGGTGTGCAATGCGCAGTAACTAAATCAATTACAGATGCAATAGAAATTTCACACGAATTGGAAACAATTGAGGTGCATTAACACGTACCAACCTTTCAATTCCTATTTTTCCTGTTAGGTATAGTTTCAAACAGCTTATTGAGACGATTTGGGACCACGTGTTGAACCCTAATCTAGTTCTCGTCAAGACTGGCGTCGATTGTTGTGAATGAACGTAGATGCGACGTCTCGTTACAACGCCACCTAGGGGTGAACATGAATACTATTTCTCATCGTTGAAAAATTTATCTTTACTTAATCTTGTAAAGGTTTGTATTATTGATATGGGTTACATTACAGGCTATAATCCACTGAAGTATTTCCTATTAAACTAACTTTGTCGAAAATTAAAAAAGAACTATACTGAGCTTGAAGGATTGTCAAACTGAATATCCTTTTCCAGGAAATTAATTCTAAATTTGAATTTTCTAATCAAAATATCCAACGTGTGCTATGAGGACTGCTGAATGTACTACTTACTACTAACTGTATCTGCTCTATTGATTTATTATACTATTATGATAAAAATGCTTTATCCCCCGGAACCAGTCCTCCGAATAACTGTAGCCACATAGTGTCAGTGCATGGACTGATAGAGCTACTCTCTGTGTCCAGCATGAACTTGAGATGACCTAAGTATTTCCTTCTTCCTGCAGTTGCGTGGCTTATTCCTACCAATCCTTTGCAATCCCTTAAGTTTGAGCAGAAGTGAATTCAAACCGTCTTAAACATTGCCTTTTACCTAAATTCAACAGTAAAGTAGAAGCCAAGAGTAAAATTTCACTTCTGGGTACAATTTCAGCTGTTTGATTGGTTAGCGGGGGAACTAGTTAAGAAAATACCCATATGTCCATTGTCCAACGTATAGTTACCTGATTATCAGACAGTCATCAAACGAATTGTAGTGAAGAATGCCTTTAGTTCTCCGCTCTAAATGCTAAACCAATCTGTACTAGCAAATGTCCGCTTGTCCGTCAACGGCGAAACTTCAATTTATCATTCGACCTGTTATTTCGATTGCGTACCTGTATCAGAATAGCATTTTACATTATGTTTACTTTTTTTAACGTACAATTTCATAAGACGGTCGTGTTTCGACTAGAAGTAAAAATTACCCGATCAAAGCTATCACGACACCTAATTGGGCGATTTTAAGAAACCTGTGAGGTTAAACTGCTGGTAAACCTGCTGGTTTTTGCATTGGGTAACCGTTGAGTTCATGTAACCAAGGTACTCAGCCAGCAAACTTTGAAACTTAACTTCCCAGGGAGGTCAGGGATAGACTTGATGACTTGACAGATCCGCAGTGGGCGTTAACTCAACTTGACACCCAACGGTGGTACAGAATAGGTACGGGGTCTTGATTTTTCATAAGACTGCCACAGAAACTTTATATTGCGACGTGATTTCCAGTTCACAAATCAGATCTATCTTTAAACTATTTGTATTACAGTTACTTAATAGGTAATTGTCTTTTATATGTGATAAAACGATATCAATGACGCATGAGGTAAGTGCGGTATGATTACATGATCAGCATAAAAGTGAGAACACAAGCAGAATCAGAATTCACTGACTATACAGTGCACCGCCCGTAAAAGAATTGCCCCGTTTTGCACTAAAAAAAAACATATGTTGATTTTGTATGCATTGTTACATATGCTCCTCAATAAAACCAATTTTTTTACCCCGCTAACCTAAAGATAAATTGATTCCACCATAGCGAGGAAAATATCATTCAAAATCCCACCTCATACACTAAAGGGTTACCACTAGCCGGTAGTTATACCGACGAGATGGTGTAGGACTCCTCGTAATGCCTAAGTCGGATATGCGACGTTAGCAAGGAGTTCACGTTGGTGAATTAGAGGTAGTAGTAGCTCTTTGACGTGGAAGGGTTGCAGGTCGCTTTTTCCTGTGTAGCCATACCTTTATAAAAGGACTATTGACCGCAAAAGTTATTGGGAGGAAGATTGTTAGAATAGCGTAAACGACCAGCAGTGCTATGGTAGCGAAAAGGTGATCTTTCAAAGGATTACTCTCGTCTGGAATAAAGCGTCGTATGAAGAAGAAGAAGAAGTACGCGAGGGTGCCAACTACCCTGCAGTAGACAGCACCCGTCATTGTAATCAATGGTAACAGTTTCGGGCTTTGATCCTGGGTTGAATTCTCGGTCGTCTGTACCTACGGATAACTGGAAATATTCATTTGCCCGAACATATAGGTGTCGTTAGTTTACCTGACGACTTTTCAAGTTGATAGCCCACCAAGTTCTTGCTGTTACCAGTAAATCTACAGTGACCAAGACCAGGAAAAAGGTCAACGTGTAGACTCGATTAGTAGTTGATAGGGCATCTTTGTAAGAGACACCCTGGTCGGCAATGCAGAACCTGTAGACGTTGGTTTCACTGTAGAGGTAATCGCTAAAACCGCGTGCCAGTGCCAAGCCTAAAACGACCGGAATGTGCCAATTACGTTCAGCAGCGAACATTGGGTGGCGAAAATTTACCGACTAGCAACGCAGTAACCATAGCCTTGTACAGAGTCAGATGTTGGTTGATTTTCCCGCCTACCCGTGGATAAACAATGTAAATGCAGCGGAGGATGATACTCGTGAACAATCCAGTGTGAATTATGGAAGCTGCGAAATCCATGGAGAAATGACTCAGTATGCAAGACACGTGAATGTTGAGGGCTTCTTGATAGTGGCTAACGATACGAACCAGGGTTCCTATCTACATTCGAAAGTTGGGTTAGGTTAATTAATGGGAGTTTACGAAGATACCTGTCCAAAGCAGCATAACTGAAGGAGACCAAACTGAAACAGCGACATGACCCACTCAAGCAAAGTGGCACTTTTCGTCAGTGCTGCTTGCAGTGTCCCAAAGAAGGTCGTCAAACAGATGGGAAACCCAATAGCCAAGATGACAACTGAAGGTACGGTTAACAAGCGAATCCAGTTCAAGATGTGAACTTCATCAACTTGCGTCTGGTTCAGAGCCATCGTGGTGCTGCACATCAGGCTAATGCTTTAACTAAAAGCAGTGTGACTGTTTCTCGTGCAAGACCTGATGCATCGCACAAGTATGAATCATGCGTATTGTCCGTAAAACCCCCGGCGAATGTACGTGTAGGGTTGTCATGATAACGAAAACAAGGTACTCTTACTGTAGGTTCTTGTAACGTACCACGTTTTGGTTTTATACGGTCAACTTACTTTCGTAATCGCATCGCTGGCTACAACGACGTTGTTGTAGCAAGAAGGCTAAGCTTCGAGATCCACTGTGCATTTGCTATAGGAATAGTAAGTTTATAAATTTTCGTACCGTTAAACCCAACATACTGTTGGTATGCCAAGAGCTACAAAGTACAAGAAGAAGTACAAGAGCTTTAAACTAGTATCTACTGTTCACTTGAGAGGTTGAGACCAGGCCATGCTGAAATGCCTCCTGTTTTAAGCGATGTCGAGGTACACCCTTGCGAATCTGAAAATGTGCCAACTGTTAATTACTGCTACCATCAAAGACCCCAGTAAAGACTGTTGTTTCCTTAACAATGCTACTCTAGCTAATCTAGAGGACATATGAATCAGAAGTACTTATGTGATTATTACTTGACGCAGAAAGCAAACATAGATAGTAAGTATGAATATAACCTGTTGAACAGCAGAGTAGCATGCAATAGTGCACGCGGCTATTGTGAAGGTAGTTCCAAGTCAAACAAAACTGAAGGCCAAAGACGTTTGTTCATAACTAATGTTAAATGATCGCCTTATTTAAGCCTCATCACGCAGCGGCCCTTTGCTTTGGAAACATCGCTCTGACGTTGTCTGATCATATTACGTTCGGTAGACGCGACAATCACGATTCAAACAAGCGTATTCAAGGTAAGTTGTTAGGAACAGGACTTTGTAGGCGCTGGGGTATCATGGCAACTGAAGTAGTTTGGTGAAAATAAGAGCTGAACGGCAAGGGAGCAGGTTACGTATCCAGTATCTCTCGTTGACGCCTTGGACGAAGATGAACTCTACAACTCTAGCTCCCATTTCTACAACAGATGCGTCTAGTATAATTACCTGGAACTTCTCTCTTTACGCTCTTCTAACAGCTTCACTGACGGTTCTTATTGTTGGATTACCATTGTCTTCATTGTCTTTTGTGGGCGCTCTGAAGGCATCGATCAGGAAGGAAGCTACCGTCATAGACTGGGTGATCGTTTTCTTCAACTATGGTATCATCCAGAGCTGCTTGGTAGGAGAGGTAAGTGTGTACCAATCGATGGCGTGGTGAAGAGTACTAAACAGACTCACCTTTTATTTTTCAGGGAGCAACACTAGCCCAACTTATCAGCCATCTACTGGAAAGCCCCAAATTTCGAATTCCCTGCATTATTGCACACTTCTCGAAAGCGCTCGGATTCTTTGTGGTTCATGTTGGACTGTCAGCCATTTCAGTACTTCGCTTTGTCTATGTTCTGTACCCCAAAGTGGGACTGAAAATCAATGCTCACCAAGCGTGGTATAAAATAGGCATTCCTGTCGTGCTGACGTGTAAGACTGAAAAAAATTATTGATTTAATGCATGTGACTTAATTGCCTGATTATTCGACGGTAGGCTTCGCTTTGGCACAAAACCTGCTCGACTACCTGTACAACGAGCATTCCAGGTACGGTTTCTGCTCGTCGGCTCCTCCGAAATCCCTAAAGGACATGGTAGCTATCTCGACCCTCATCTGGGCTGTGGGATTCCTGGTCACCCTGGTCACTGTTGATTTGTTTTTGACTGCTGCAATTGTGAACAATATTAGGAAACGTAACGTCATGGTACGAAATTAAGTCTTCCAGATATTTATGTTAACAATGATTAACGCGAATGAAAATTTTCAACTTTGGTTCAAGGTGGCTGCTGCAATTACCGAAGCTTGTCCAAGGCAAAGGCAGCACAACTTGCTCACCATCCGAGGTACGATCCTGTGCCGTGTGGTTGCTATACTGGGCTACTTCGCCTTCTTTTTCATACGACTTCTGGTTCCGGTCGAGAAACATTCTCTGAGAGATAACTTTTACGTTGTACTCGTTCAGATGTTCATCACTGCATGTAATACTGTGGGTCTGCCTTTGGTTTGTATCCTGCAAAGTCCCTTCATTGGAACAGTGTGCAAGCGCCGAATTTGCTGCAAAAGAGCATTTGATTTGCCTTGATTTACTCAAAAACTGTGTCCAGTCTAGAGCAATTAAAAAAGGGTTCTTGCTGGGGAAACGTTGATTGCTTATGACACTCAAGTTGTTAAAGATCTAACAGCAAAAAAATACTGAGCGTAGAACTGATAGTACTTAATATCCTGGTAAAGTTTCAATTAAAAAGGATTGTTAGTTTTGCCAAAATAAAATTCTCTAGTTAAAAAATCCATCATTTCCTACCATTCAGAACCCTTTCTGTTGTTGCTCTGAACTGTACCTTATTTTACCCGACTAGTACACATCTTTTTACGTTGGTAAGACTAGAATATATAGAAGAATACTAGTAGTTCGTATATCGTACTTTTCCTTTGTACGCAGATTTTCCTACGTTCTAACTGCTGCATAACACATTTTTTCGCTATTTTGGTTGTTCACATGGGTTGTTGTAATACTCAAGAGAAAGAAAATAAACATCAGGTTGAGTGTCATTTTGAAGATTAGATGCAATGTTGCCATGGGGAATTGATTCCAGCTCACTTTCAGCTGCAAAAACTGCAAAACTACATATGAATAGATAGCTACATTTTAGATCCGGAATCTCAAGACTCCCAAGGTCAACGGTAGCCACATGAACAGGTACTGCATGGTTCTGGTTACCTCAAATTGCTACGGAGTTCTGTACTTTGAGTTCTGTAAATCGGCCCAGTCCAAAAACCAGCAAATCTCAAGCAGTTATACCAGCTCTGGTTCCAGTCTGGTTGCCAATGAAGGCAGGAACTGCTGGGAAACTGCTGATATTTGCTCAAATCCAGCAGGTAGGTGGTTAGCAGTAGGTCGTTCAGCAGGTCCTGGACCGGCTGGTTTTTATATTGGGGGACCAAAGCGGGAGATCGTCCGCTGCTCCGAAGCAGGTGGCATCGGTCGCAAAGGTGCATTGACGTTATCCAAGTGGTCTATCAGTTCATTCTTTTCTAGTACTGCAATAATAATATAACGCCATTTCATTTATATTGAAAGTGTTCTTTGAACTGACGCTCTCTGTTTTAATGTAGATAACTGAAATATCAAACCATCGCATCAAGTGACAGCATGACGGTAAATCAAGTAGCTTTTGCTTCACTGAGCAGTCCTTCGCCTGGAAATATCGCTTCTGACGGTGTCTCTTTCGATGAACGATGCTCCTATAACCACTGAAGCAAACTTGGTTGTTGGAAACTGGACTGCGTAGGCGGCGCAGTGTAATCGCAACCAAGACTGAAGTGCAAGGGATAGCTAAAGGATCTGGCATTTCATTTCGTCGCTACCTGGAATGAAGATGAACGCAAATGCTACTGTCGAAGCCCTAAACAATACAGCAGAGGTGTCTGTTACCGTATGGGCTTCAAGTCTTTTAACTGCTTCATTGATTGTTCTGATGCTTGGACTACCGTTATCCGCGATGTCCTGTACTGGCGCTCTTAAGGCATCTTTGAGCAAGGAAGCTACCATCATCGACTGGGTCATCGTCGTTTTCAACTTTGGTATCATCCAAACGTGCTTGATAGGAGAGGTAAAATGCCTTATCGTTCGGGTAGTTTTTGCAGAGAGTTACGAACCTTACCTTACATTGCTCAGGTAGCAACCTTGCTTCAACTTGCAAGCCATCTTCTAGGAAACGCCAGCGTTCGTATTGCGTGCACCATTTCGCATTTCTCTAAAGGGTTTGGATCCTCAACGATTCATTTTGGATTGACTGCCATTGTAATTCTTCGATTCATCTACGTCGTGCATTCCACATTGGGCTCGAAGATCAACGCACAACTAAGGTTATACAAGGTGCTCGTTCCCGCTTCGGTAGCATGTAAGCAGAGATTGCTTTAATATCTAGTCACAGCAATTTAACCTTTTTTCCTTGGTATGCTAGGTGTTGCCGTGGTGCAGAACTTGGTCGATTATTTGTACAACAAAAATTCTAGGTACGGTTTCTGTGTCTTGGATTCGGAGTCATCTCTGAAGAACATGATGAGTACTTCAGCGATGATTGGTGCATTGGGCCTCTTTTTCACTCTCATCGCTGCAGATTTCTTCTTGACAGCAGCCGTCTTGTACAACATTAGGAAACGAAAAACTGAGGTACGAAACTGATGGCTTTGTGAACTAGTGCCTTCATCATACAAGAACTTTTTAATTTGACTCAAGGTTGCTGCTGTAGTTACGGAAGCTTGTCCGAGGCGAAGGCAACATAACTTGCTGACCATCCGAGGTACCATCTTGTGCCGGATGATTGCTTTACTGGGCTACTTGGCCTTTTTCATCATCTATCCTTTGGTGCCAGATGAAAAGGATTCTCTAAGAGATCATTTCTACGTGACGCTTTTTCAGATGTTCATTTCAGCTTGTAATACTGTGGGTCTACCTTTGGTTTGCATCCTGCAGAGTCCATACATCGGGAAAGCGTGCAAGCGCCCCGTCTGCTGCACACTACCATAACCTTTACTGCTCTGTAAAACGGAGTACTTAGGTTATTTCAGCCCGAATCTATATGCTGAATTATCTGGAGTGAAAGTCACAATTTAAGAAAAAATACGAGTATTAACCATAGATTCCATCATACCCTTCTGTCGCTCCTGTGAATAAGGGATTGAACGGTACTGCACTGATTGGCAGACCCGCTTCAGAGATCTCTGCTGTTACCCAGGTTCCAGATCTTCTAACATATTTGACTGGATGTTACCAATATAGTTAGTTAAAACTGTGTTGTAGTCTTTGTCTTTTCCCAGTTTTCATTACAGATTAGATTTGAAATGTTTGTCAAATCTAGCGTGCGCTCTCCGCTGTGTCCACCTGATCTATCGTTTCAGTGTAGCGAAGTAGAACTGTACCGAGATTGTTGGTCATTGGTTAGCATTGTCTGTTCAATTCACGCCATTTTGAAATTCCACAGCCTTGGATTCTCATTATATAAAAAATTCAAAACTGTAAAGTTCCTAGACTCTATTGTTCTTTAAATAAGATAACAAATAAACCTCACGTTATAAATAATTATTTCAATTAGGCTCTGGACTTTGAATTAAAAGGGGTAGGGATCTCGTTCAAGTCCTAAGATTAACGACATTTATATGAATTTCTGATTATTATAAATAATATTTTTGACTAACAAAACTATTTATATAAACAGATGTTTAAGCACCCTCTTAGTGGTTTTGTGAAACTTAGTTAACCGTGTTCATCCGGTTAAGGCTCTTACCTGTAAACCCAAATGTTGACAGTTTTAAACCCTGCTACCTGCTTCTTTTCACGAGTGCGACTTACCAGAATTTTCCTGCGTATAGGTTGAAAACGAGATCATTGCACAAGGCAAACATTGTACGCTTATGTATTAGTTCTTGAATATACGCCATGGATATCATCAAAGTCATCATCATCATATCATCAGAAATAATTTTATACAGCAAGTGCGCTATTAACAACTTCCATTCATTCCATAACATGCCTCACGGAAATGTACACAAGTTTACGATCGTAGCGTTCGGAAGATTATCTACTACAGTTGTGAAATTCAACCTTAGAAACAAATGCTACAACAAACAGCAAGCAAGAGCTTTACAAAGCCGCAACAGACTTTGCAAAATAACAAATTGCATCTACGGCAAGGAAATATTATAAATTTTAACTGGAATTTTGAAAATGTTCCAGCACTTGCAGTGTATACTCGAGAACATTCGTATACTCGCGAAGGATGATGAAGTCGCGTAGGTTTCCGGTCGAAAATTTGCCAATACCGCGCAATGTTTGCACCACGAGGTGTCGAGCAATGTCGGATTTCTGAAGTGAACCTAAATCGAGCATGACCGACTGCACGGAGCACAGAACAGTGCGTAACCTTAATTCATTCCGCCTGGGCTGACTGAAATAGTCGCTTCGGTCGACAGCTTGATCTCGGAAGATCTGCTCCATGGCGACGGCTACTTTCTGCAGGGCTGTGTAGCTATCGTTCAGAGTTGTATCCCATTGAAGTTTATGCAGAGATTCTGGGCTAAGATTCTTGCCGACCTCCTTATGCTTGATGAGGTCGACGGCCAGCCAGTCGTACTGGATGTGCGAACACGAATGTAAGGCTTCGGGAAGATTCTCTCGAAACGCTGTCATAGCAAGTTCCTTGAGCAGCTGGCGACTGTATCTTAACGCGATCCTCACTTCAAGCAGCGCAGTCTCAACAGCTTCAGCAACGGGAAGCTCTGTACCGTCACCCTGTCCCACCTTCACGTGTAGTTCATCATTGCAGGGATTCAACCAAATCGAGTGGAAAACGCTACCTGAAGAAAGAGAATAGGACAAATGAACTGCTAACCTAGCTGAATTGCTAGATGATTCTATTGCATATACCGCTACTTTCAGCAGTTGATAAATCGAGTTCTTCATCAGTCGACATCTTGTAGTCATCGTCGATGTAACTGTCCTCAGCTGCAGGCAGAGGAGCAGCGGCACACAGGAGGTAACACGCCATCAGATAGTGCGTGGCAAGACTTACCCATAGCATTTTTCTGCTCCCTGCAAAAATTTAGCACTATTCACGTCGTTTTAAGCACAATTAATCAGATGTTTCAGTAGGTATCGGAGCACTTTTGGAAACGGATTTCAACACGAGAAATACTTATTCAGAAAGGATTGATCCGTAATTGTGACTGGTATGACAATAGGAAAATAGCCCTACGCGTCATCACTGTGGATTGGACTATACCCAGGCAGTATAGTGAGAAGAAACAACACACGTCCAGTAGGTTCAAAGGGTGGACGGGCAACTGAAAAAGATGGCGACTATAGAGACCAATTTAAGAAGTGCAGACGGCTTAGATTAGAATGTCATAGCCATTGCAGCGACTTGACATTATCTATGTGACCTCTAGTTTGACCTTTCGGATGGTGTATTTCTTCTCTCTCTTTTCTAGCTAAATCCCCATTGTTGTTTAATCTCAACAGTAGCCTTATCCTAGAACTGTGTACTA
Organism: Leptestheria dahalacensis; assembly: GCA_022114935.1. Classification (NCBI taxonomy): domain Eukaryota; kingdom Metazoa; phylum Arthropoda; class Branchiopoda; order Diplostraca; family Leptestheriidae; genus Leptestheria; species Leptestheria dahalacensis. The sequence goes on along the minus strand of JAIQCU010000163.1, from coordinate 63,778 downwards.
CCCAAATAAGTAGATAGAGAAGAAACAAAGAAGGGACATACACGCGGTGGCAGCGTCCTGAAAGGAATTGTAACTAAACTTAAAAATTTTACAATTTTTACTAATTTTCTACTAAAGTATACATGTGTGTAAACTTAACGTTGAACTTTAATGTAACATCTGTAGAGTATGCAATTGATATAATATCTGTATAAATGAAGATACTGATAAGAAAAATACATATTGGTCCCCAATCTTTTGATCATTTCTCCGGTACTTCTGCTTTTAATTCAGCAGTCAAGGTACCTTTTAGTATCTTGAAAGTTGTTGATTCTTTTGGTTGAATACGATTATACAAGTTGAAGCATTTAGGGCATCAGCACAGAAAGCTTAAAAAAGCAGATCGACTTAAGGTTTAAGTCTTGACCAGCGCAACTTAAGCTTAGGATGTTCTTGAAGGTCGCCCTGCTTAAGCTAAGCGGGACTTCTTGTAAGTCGACTTAGGGGCTTTTTGTGTCTGAAAATTTGATGTTGGCGTATCGGCCCAGTCCGTGCAAATACTCGACATGGGCGCACCATAGATGCTGTTCCCAACTCTATTAAAAAGTCAGTGTGTAGTTTTTTTTGTTTACAGGAATGCTGTTTCACTACTACATAATACTTTCAGATATAAAATGTTCGTGTTTGTATTACATAACCACCCAGTTTTATTGCTCTAAACTGTACGCAATCTTGTCACTTAGATACACGCGCGCTTTACAGCAATATGATAAAACAGTTTTAAGAAATGTTTGAAGAATGCAGGTAGTTAGTTCTAGCTTCATCGATACGATTAAGATAGGTGTATCGATATCTTGTCATTTTATAGATTTACAGTAAAGTCTCGTTGAGTCTCGATATGTCCCTTCTTCAAAGGATTATCGATATTAATAAACAAGCGCAAAGCGTAATGGACTAAGATTCTCTTGGCACTTGAATTATATGCGCCACCATATTCACCTTAATTTTAAGTACATTATTTCAGATCCTCAGAGATCCAATTATTACAAAGCAACCGAGTTTATTATTAGAATTTCAGCAAATGGAGACATCTGGGTCAAAACCATGTACATTAGACTTAATACTAAAGCAATTTCCTTCACAGAGTATTAGTATTAAAGCGGCAGTCAGTTTTTTTCTTCAAAGACAGGGCAAGGTTTAAGGCCATGGCCCCGATATAGTGTTCTGTTCAGAGTTTCAAACTTCTCGTGTAAACATCCAAGTCATATTTTAACATTTCCTTCCGAATTTAATGTGAAGAGTATCGAGTATTAAGTTTTTTTAGTGTGTATTTGTAATGTTTAAAAATTAGTTTGTTCAAGAAAATGCCTTCTTTTTCAAAAGTGAAGCTGCAGCTAGAGCGGCCCAGTGCGTATTGCACGAACATTGCATACCATCGCAAGTCAATTCTCTTCCTCCGCTGACTTCTTTTCTCGTTTCCGGCGTCTCCAAAGATTTTTTTTCAGAGAGAATTGCTTGCGTTCCACTTCACTCAAACGCTGGTACCACAGTGTAGCATACTTCTTCTTTTTCTCCAGTCTGGCGGTGCGTTCTTCCTCCGTCTCCATCATTTGCACCAACAACCTAAGTTGCTTTTTCTGTTCCACAGGGTTCAGCTGAGCTAGGTGAGGGTAAAGCTGCAGCAAATACTTTTTCGTTTTCCTTACAGGCTTTCCCCCGGTCTCTTTCTCTTTCTCGTGGCCGCGGGATACCGTCACGATCCGGGGTGGAGCATTCTCGCTACGAGTTCCCGTGTCGTCGCCTAAGTTTCTGTTAGCGGGTTGTTGCATCACGGTCTTCTGTGACACGGGAGGCTGCACGGGATGCTTGCGGGGCCTTCCCCGGCCTCTGCGTGCGGGAGGTTCTTGTTTATTCTGTACTTCCTGATCGCTAGATAGCGTTACAACCTCAGGAATTTCGTCCTTACGTCGACTTTCAGATTCATCAGCGTTCAGTCTCTGGGTAGCAGAGTTCTTCAATTTCCTCTTCTGTACAGGAGTCTGCAGGGGATTCTTATGAGGCCTGCCCGGGCTTCTGCGTTTAAGCACTGTCACGTCTTGTACGTGATGGATGTCAGATCTTCTGGACTGGTCCTCTATGGCTGAAGGTGTTGTACGTCGGGCTGATTTTTTAGGTTTCTGCTTCTCTCTGCGTTCTCTTGCTTTGTCGCGGTACTGACGCAGTCGCTGCTGGCGGTCCTCCTCGGTTTCCAGCATAAACTTCAGTTGCTTTTGCAAGCGTTTATCTGATAAAGCTCCAGCTGCCATTGCCTAGGGTTAATTCAGAAGATAGGACGTCAGTTTGAAATACAATTTGGTAAATTCATTTAAAGGACATATGACTGACTGCTTTGAAAGTTTAAGAGCTGTTTCAAATCCCAAGTTATTGCATTTTATATAACCTAAGACAGCCTTCAACAGGTTGTTTTTTTCAGTCAAAATAAGCCGTCACTCATCTCTCAGTCTGACCTGTTCTTTGGGCAGTTAAAACCCGGTAAGTATTCAATATTTGAATTTATCAATTCGTATTATGATGCAAGATGATGATGAACCAAAACAGTCAAGAAAAACCACTGCGGGAAGAAATTTGAGCCTGGACGCCACCTAGCGGCGACTGAAAGAACTATTTGATGTATTTTCAATACGGATTACGATACCACTGTTTTTAAGCTAACTGTGGAATCAGTAATATATTTTCAGGATTAATTATATTACTAGATATAATATTATATTAATAGTTAGTACATAACGTATTATATTAATAATAATATTTATAATAATGCGCAATTAAGGGTAGATAATTAATTTTGATTAGTAATAAAGCTGTCGGAATGTGCAAACTATACATACAATATCTTGGAATGAATACCATTTACGGAAAGTAACAGAATTAAAGAATTCATGGCGGTTTTCACTGTTTGAAATCAGTAAAATCGATTAGAATTTAGAAATCACTTAGAACTAATCAGAATCAAGGTACGTGTACCTGTTTCTGCAAACGATGTAAAGCCTATTTCTTGCATGAAAACTAAAACTTTGCCAACTATTCTGAATGTATATCGACTTCCGCGCATCCCGTACAACTCTTTATGAACGAAATATCAATCTGAATGACTCCTAATAACTTAACAACTCGACTTGCCAACCCAAAGAGTCAATATGACTTGCGACAACTCAACCTCAACATTGATCAAATACTTTTAAGATCTCGACCGGGCGTGTCATACACCCCTCAGTGAAGCCTGTTACCTTTCAATTGAGCTGATCTGAGATAATTCGATATGTGATGGAAGCGCTGGAATCAAACTGCAGCGGATGGAGGAAATGTACTGTGTTCTGTTCTCCAACATTTACTACTTTATCTTAGCTAAACTAACAAACCGATTCTAACGAGACTACAGGAGTGCATTAACAACTATTAGGGCTACAGCCAGTATTTTTTGCATGGCTATATATGTGAAAGTGTACGAGTAAAAAGCAATCAACTTTTCCCCAGCAAGAAACTGACTTGCGGATGAGGCGTTAAGAGAAGCTAGTGTGTCACAGATGGGAAAAAAACCACTGAAAAGTGAAGTCACGTTATAAGACTTTAACTTTCATGTTATACCCCACATGACTCCATGAGCTATAGCAAGTATATGTACGGTATGAACTTTGTATATGTATGTAGAGGTACATACGTTTTGTCTAGGCATACAGCTTGAAATTAATCGACAAGACACTGTCGTTTATGTCATTTCACCAATCAGTTTGTCCACTTTGTCAAACTTTGTGAAAACGGGAGATCATTCGAGATTATCAAGTGCACATTACGTGGCACACGTCGATTCTGCATGTCACCTTTCATTATCAACACCAATCACTCGCGTGATTTCCTAATAAATCGCGCATGACCCAGTTCTGCTCCACACGTTTCCGGGGTGTAAAAGCACCCATAATTAAAACCCCAAAATCAATGGGGCTGGGGGGTTTGAATGGTAGGAAATTACGGATCTTTATAACTTTAGAATTTTGTTTGAGAAAAACTGACAACCCGGTATACATGAAACTTTACTAATACTTAACGCAATGTCAGTTCTTACACTCAGTATTTCGTGGCCCTTATATCTGGGAAAACTTGGGTGCCCTCAGCAATCAACTTTTTCCCCGGCGAGAACCCTGTTTGATTTTAGTGTAACGCACCTTAATTGTGCTTGTTGGAAGATTCAGATTCAGAGGGCTAAGCATAGGACTGAGTCTAACCTTTAGGTCATCACTTTGCTCCATAGATGAATAAACGGTTATATAGCTGGTTAGAAAGGTATACAGATGCTCAAAATAGACAGATTGACGGAGCGTAGGCAGATGGACAGATAGGTGGATAGAAAGACTGATAGATAGATGCCTTGACGGTTCAACAGAAGGACAGATCAGAACATGCTGTTCTTCTTGTTATAAACCTCATGTTCTATAAGAATCCTACACGAATCGAATCGACATATTTTATGCGCTGTCAGATGCTGATTTAATTGTTAAGACTTTCTCAATTTATTAATTAAACTCGCATTTTCAAAAACGCAATAATTGTTTATTGAATCTCCAGTGCCAGGTAGCAAGTCTATAGCATTAATTTGGAGGAAACTTTTCCCAAAACAAATTTCGATTGGAATATATTGACGATTCAGTTACAATCATAATTGACTTCGCACAAATTTTTCAGGATAAAACTATTGGCTATAATACCCTACGTTTATGGTCTTAAGGTAAAATAACAAAGAGCCAACGTTTCTGGTTTCCCGAAAAGTAGCTCAACCGATTCTGTGAAGGTCTTTTAAGTCCCGTGAGCTCCTGTGTTACTAAGCAAGATACTTAAATCTTCTCAAAATACATCGACCCATTGGTATGAACCATCAGAACCTCTGGTATTGTATATACTCTAACGCATTATCCAATTATCTGTTAATTTTCTGCCATCGGGAAACTTCCTCTTGCAGTAGGCGTATTTTCGAAGACCGTGTAAGTCAGCAATTCTCTGATACCGGTGTGTTCCAACCTAGCGAGTTGGGTTTGAAAGAGCAGAATGACGTTCAGCATCACCCTTCCTTAACTCCCAAAGCAGGGCGCCGTAAGAGAACAAAGCCGCAATATACTATTCAATGTCACGGGTCAGGTTGAAACAATATGTAAGATAAGCAAATCAACTTTATATACCTCCGGTATCAACTTCTGATTAAGATCAAATAGTCCGAGGATTTCACAAGCTGGAATATTCTGCGCAGCATGCCCAAGGAATCCGTTCATCTGTGCAAAATCACGGTCAATTAAGTACTAAACTTCTTACTCTATATCTGAAGATATTGTTGAGATTTAAACCTCTGTAGGAAGTGTACGCGAGGCTTCTACGTCCGAAGATGTCGTGTTTCGTAAAAGATCATTCAGCTGCGTTTCCGTGAGGATTTCAGACAGTTTTCCCGCCTATTTTAGGTTACAATAAGATCAAAACTGTGCGTGTTATATTCTATTAAATGTACACCTTGTTACGCATCCTGTCGGAGCTGTAGCACACAACCCAGAAGAGTATAAACGTCTCGACGGCCTCTGAAGCACACCAGGAATTGACGCATGTAGCTTTGACGAATGCAGAAGAGTGTGGCTCTCCAATGTTGAGGTACAAAAGCAACAGTGGTACAAAGATTGCTTGGAGGACGTAACATAACAGAGGCCCCTGGAAGCTTTTGACGAGGGCATCGGCTGCAGCACAGATCTCTCTGTGAACCTTGACTCGATGTAGCAGAGCTAAAGTATCGTCCGACGCGCTCCTCCGTACTTCTTCGGTAACGTACGAGAACATGGAACTGAGACCGACACTGATGACTGCATAGCACACGCAGCACGTCGCTGTGAGTCGGTGACATAGCAGCGAAACCACTCGACAGACCTGGTCGAAATCTGATTTCCGGTCGCAGTACAGAGGTGCTACCGGGTAAAGGACATTCTAAACGTACAATAAATAGACTTTTTCAGTTAATCAAGTCTTGTCCGTCAAAATTAGATATGAATACACAAAGAAAAATCCAGGAAGCGGCTCCTACAGATGCGAAATACAATTTTCTCCAGTATTTCTTGTTAGGCATAAGGCTGATCGATTCGGTTAGCTTCCAGAAGGATTGAATTCGGGGTCGAGTGATGAAAACCAGGCAAAGATGAGCGATGAATGCCAGGGTGAAAAACATGACAAGCAAAGCTGCGTGAGATGAAGAACCGCTGGGAGATGTCGTCTCGTCAATCACGTTCTGGATGGCTCGCCGTATGCAACTTGCAATGCCCAGTGTGAGCACGAAGAACATGTAAGCGTACCATGCTCTAGACGATGCTGCTGTTTCAGTAGTCTGCAAGTCGATTCCGGCAAGTTTGAAAGGTACCAAAAGCGGTTTGACGGAATCGTAAAAGGGATGCTCGGTCTCGTTACCCTGCCGTGAGAATAACTGTCGAAAATATCTACGTATCCCGTTCTTCATTTTCCAAAATTCAGCTGTACTCCTTGAAGAAGAGAGAATCACCGACTGGCGCTTTACCCGTTGGTAATGCCCGGTTTAACTTAACCAAATTGCTATGGACTGAACCAGAAGCTTTCAAAGCTCGTTAATCCGCGTGGAGACAGTATATCAAAACCAGACGGTTGGAAGATAAGCTTCACCTACAGGAATAAACAGAAATGTGCATTGATGGGGCCATTTATTCTTTTAACTCCCCAAGTATTTTAAAATATATTTGATGTCGTACATTTCATGGCAAAGCTAGAAGATTCCTGGACGAATTTTTTTTTTCGAAACATTAATTGTAGTATATTCTGCTGGCTTCATCTTGCGACCGGTCTTATTGTATTGCTAGTAACATTATTAGCATTACATAACTGAAGAGTGACAAGCACCTTTCGTAACAGACCACCTCTGATTCAGTACAAAACAGAAGTTGAACTTTCTTCAGAATGACCTTTATGCAGTATATTACTAGAACAGTTGTATGTACAGTCTAGAGAAAAAGAAGGGTTTAAAATGGCAGGGGATTTTGTACTATCCTTATTTTCAGGATTTTACTTTAGCAAAATTAACAAACCAGTTTCAAAGAAACTTTTTGTTGTGGCTGCGCTACATCTTATAATTGTTGACGTTATAAGCAAATAACTTGCTCCAGGAAGGACCTGCTCTATATACTGTTCTGTTACTGTTCTTTATACAGGACTTGCCGACAAAGCATATGTTCAACTCTGTATTGCGTCAGTCTCACAAACTGCAAGTTCCTTTATTACAAGTATAACAAGAAATTCAAGTGCCTAAAATTTCAGCACGTTGCAGTACTTAAGCAGATTTGTATTGCATTAGAAGTACATGGCTGAAGTCGTGTTGAACATCTATGAGATTTTAAATAGTTGAGTGCTTACGCGTTATACGAGTGAAAAAGAGTGAGTTACGACAACGTTTCTACTAATCGCCACTACGTGTACAATCCAGAGCACTAAAAAGGTCTTGCTGGGGAAAAGTTGCTTACTTATTGTTCCTACACTTTCAAAGTTTTTTTTTAACTCTTGACTGTGCATGGTTCAAGGTATGTGTTGAACATTTAGAAATTCTATGTAGGTGAGTGCTAACGCGTTATACGAATCGCTAGAACGTTTCCACCCATAATGAAAAGTATCGTCACTACGAATTGCGATTACCGTTATTTCGTTTTACTTGCACGGGATCAAACGTTTCTGCAAGATTTCGTACACGAACGCAATAAAACTGAGACCACAACCAAAACCCAGGAGGAGAAAAGCGCTGGACAGATCCTTTAAGGCGAGCTTTCGCAGTCCTTCTTTGTTGTTTTTGTAGTTTTTGCACTGTCGCGCCATTCCCTCGGTTGCCTTCATTTTCCTCTCGCGAAAGCCATAGCTGACTAGTTCCATGAAACTATTTTTAAAAAACTTGCTGGTAAAGTAAATTACTATCAATATGCTAAATCTTGCTTTTACTAAATGTTTAGCGTTTCGACGAGTTCTTTTGAACTGTTCAAAGCTGCCAGACTGGTTCCCAAGTCAGCCGATATCGTTTCTCCAGTGACCGTTAATTCGCAGGTCTTGGTTTTGCGAAACTCATCGTCCATGAGAACCATTGCCCACTCGGTACTCTAAATTGATACTTGTATGCATCAGAAACTTTTTTCTGTTAAGTTCATTATGTGCCGTACCATAACGTATACGTGGTCTCCTCTTTTCGCTAGCGAAGTGCAGAATTCGGCTTTCTCTCCGCGTTGCATGTTGTCCCCACATATATTTCGAGGATAGCGGAGGACATTGTCACGGTATAAGGGATTGACCTGTTTTCGATCCATGTTACAGAAACCAAAAACTAGAAAACTCAAAAACTTACTTCGAGCCTCCTTCGCTCAGCGTCTCCCTTGACAATAATTTGCGGGTAACTCTTGTTGGCGACGTCCGCGAAAGAATTGACTAAAGGTTTTTTCACAGGAGCTGTGATATAGCTATAGAGAGCACCGCTGTAAGCATTGACGAAGACCAGGACAGCAATGCACCAAATTCCTGCCAGCAACCTCGTAGAACGAGCCTTTGACGAACACGTACCACCTTGATTGTACTATACAGTCAAGTCGCGCCCTTTAGAATCTTAATGGTAGATGAAGATACCTTGATTTGTGGCAACTCCAATTACGTAGATGGTGGCCGCGTTGAGAGAAACAAAACTGTCTGAACTACTATCCTTACAAATACCTTGCTTCAGTCGGGCGAGCAATTGAAGGAAGAAAACTGTGCTCATCATTGAAAAGAAGAAACAAAACCAGACCTACAAGATTTACATAATACACTCAAGTCCGTCTGGTTGAGGCTTAGCAAGGAAGCATATACCGCTGCGGTGAATGGAGACGTGACGGACCAGATATTGGGCGATGGCGACGGGTAAGGTATAAGCAGCAATCGGTCATTGTCAAACATAGGGTAAAGGTATTGTACTACTTTGGAATTTTCGTACGTCATGGCGAAATTTCCAAAGGTCCAGTTTACATTCTCGTGGTGTATAAAGAACAATTAGAAAACATTCCACACACAAAAAACGTCTTGATAATTTGTTACCTGCTCCCTCATTAGCCGGTTTAGGCCTTTCGTTTCTAGACGAACCATTGTAAAGCTATGATAATTGTTTTTGTGGATAATTTTTTTCAATGGCTAAAATTATCTAATTCGCTAAGGTAAAGGAATAGCTTACGTATAGTTTCCCCGTTTTGCGAGCCACTCAACGTACGTCATACTTGATCCTACAACAACGCTTTCGTTCTTTTCGTTATACTCCGTGTACGAAGCAGGAATACCCTGGAAAACATAACCTTTTTATAGAAAACAGAGGGTACTACAAACAGATACCTCAAGGTAACCAATCCTCAAATGTTTGCCACTTAAGGGATTCAGCTTACAGTCTAAACCTCGGGGGAATAACGAGAACAACGCAACTATGAGTAGCAGGTTCATCGTTCTTCCGTCTTTGTTCAACGCGCTAGAGAATACCTATTACGGATGATTTGGACACTCTGTCGAGAGTCCTTTTATATCGTCGTATTGTTGTGATGATGAAGGCAAACAACTGGTTGCCATAGAAGTATAAGGGATTCTCACGTGGGTGGACATAGCATGACTGAGCAGAAGCAACCAATGCGAAATCAGTGCATCGCTGTCAATTTGGCGAGTTCCATCGTGTTCTGCATTGCTGATATCTCCCCACCCAATGATTGCAACAGCGGTACAAGTTGTTCGATTTATTAACCGGTTCGGTTGTCAATTATCGACATATACTCTAACGGAATAACAGGGAATTTGAGTTGACTTTCATTAAATTTTAAATTGAATTATGCTGCGTGATCGATGGTTCTTCGATCACCGCATAACAAACTGCACATGCTGCATAAGCATAACAAGTTTAAAGTTCTTCATTTCAGTCGTGCCAAAAGTTTAAAATCATAGTGCCTTTTAGAATGATGCGTAATTATGGTGTTAAATGGTACACACTATAAGAAGCAACTAACAAGGAAATTGGTGACCAATATTACGTGTTGGGATGTATAGTATGGTTGCAGCAGCTGCATAAGCTATTAAGCTTTTGTAGATTACTTTGAAAACGCGCCTTGGAATCTCTAACTTTCCCAAAAATTTCAATCCTTTTTTTACATTTTCCGCATTCAGGATGTAAAGATTTGGATTCAGCACATCACAATACAAAAACCAAGCACATTGTCAGCAAGCACGAGTTTGAGAGGATAACATGGATGCATGAAACTGATCCGAAAGTAAGTCAACGAATTTATTTGTCTCTCTAATCACCGTCCATCAAATAAAAAAAGTCAAAACCAACGACGGTTTACGAAACCATAACGCAAGCTAGATTACAAGGACTGCCAACATACACGGATTAATTTAAGATCTTTATAAGCGACAGCCAATTTATCGGTTAATCCGAATTTAAAACCACTGAAACAACTGCACAAAGCACTTCCAAAGCACCAGCCTGTCTTCATAATACATAGGAAAAGCTGCCCAGTTCAAATAGCCGAGGCAAAACAACACGGTAAACAAATTTCAAAGTAACATTCCAGCTTTACTATAGATGTATGACATCAAACATATTCTAGGGGCCCGTAGTGGACTAGCGGTGGAGTCACTAGCTGGGAATCACAAACCACAGAGATCAAGCCCCGGCGGGACCAACTACTGAGGAAAAATAAAGGACCACATTGAAGATACTAAGCAAAACTGACGAACATCTCATACTACAATAGAGAGCCGGCGCATAGAAGTCTCTGGATTAGACTTGAGCGTCAAGAAATACACTAAACCTAAACCTAACCTAACATATTCTAGTATTTTAGAATATACGTAGTAGAAAATAAATGCCCCTTCGATGCACATTTGTGCTTATTCCTTTGGCTGAAGCTTATCTTTTGTTCAGTTCATGCGGGTTAACGAGCTTTGAAAGCTCCTGACTCCGTCCATAGCACTTTGATTAACCTATAATCGGGCATTACCAGCGTGTAAAGCGCCAGTCAGCAGTTCTCTTTAGATTCAAGGAAGACTTTTTCAAGGTCTTGAGTTGAATTTTGAAAAATGAAGAATAGCATACGTAGATAATTTCGACAGTTTTCCTTATGGGGGATAACGAAACCGACCGTCCCTTTATGATTGTGTCAAACCACTGTTAGTACCTTTCAAACTTGCCGGAATTGACTTGCAAACGACTGAAACAGCATAGAAGTTCTGAGCATGGCACGTTTACATCAAGGTTCCTATACTACCAGGTTGTCTTACTTGAGGGAGTACTCACAAGGGAATAATCGAGAATACCCAGTAATCGGATTTGTCGCGACCCTGTAGACCGCGCGCAAAATTGGCAGTATGCTTTATCTATGGCTCTATTCAAGTCGTTTTCACTAAAATCTCACAAAAACACACAATCTTGCTGAATTTTGACAGCAACGCATGGGAAGTCGCTACAGCTTCACTGTAGTAGGTTTTTATATTTTTTTCCAGGCGAAAACAATCTTCGGAATGAATAAATTTAAACGTATCCGACCTAGGCAAACGTCGCTGTCGGATCGCTCCATTCCTACAGGAGGAGAATGCCAGGCACACGATGCACGGTAGCTGTCTGTAACAACAGTCTTTCAAAGACAAAGGAAACAACTGGAAAGAAACATGTAGCAAATCACCGGTTTCCCAAAGTTGATCGTCTTAGAAAAGAGTGGGTCGAGAAATGTCGCCGGGACGGTTCATGTCACATTTGTTCGGCATTTTACAGACGATGATTACGAAAGCAATGTTATGACTGCACTTCACCGAATTCCTGGGAGAAGAGTTCTAAAGAAAACAGCAACACATTGGTAACGCACGAAGGGTTGTGGCATTAAGGCCTGCTGAATCCCTGTCTTAATTTTTTTTCATTGTGTAGGAAGATGAAGAAAACGCGGAAAATGTTTACCTTTATGAGGAGGACGCAGATTACGCAGATTTGCACTGGGAGCAGACCGAACAAGATGTACTTTCTTATGTAACCGGATGGGTTGCATAAAAGTTGAGGAAGAAGCACCCCGAGCTTGGCTGCCCAACCGGCCAGCGGCCAGCTTGGAATTCCAGAGCATGGATACTCGAATCCATCTTGGATTAAAAGGCTTTCTTATGGAGGGTTGATAGAGTCGTCACAAAAGTGGGCAGAACGTCGAAAAATCTGAAGGTTGTCTTCAGACGTTTATCATGGCTCTCGGCTCAAGAAAGACATAGGAGTCATCACAACAACCTTGTAAAGGAAATTCAGGAGAAGTATCCAGGAACTGCTGCTGAAAGAATTACAGCTTTTGTCAGAAATCACACATTCATACGAATCAAATGGTGTAACGATAGAATTAAAGGGGGAAAAGAGGGTACCAAGATAGAAGCTGCGGGAGCTAATACGGAAAAGTGTACACGAAAAAGAAAATCATATCTTGGACGAGAGGCAGAAAATGGGGACGAAAGGTGGAAATTTATGAAGTTGAATAAACTTACGACCTAAAGTTGTATTACAAGTTTTCTTCAGTGTGAAAGAAACAATACAATAATTATTCATACAGGGCCTTTTTTAAGCAAAGTCAAGTGCTTGGGCAAAATATACCGAAAAACTACACATAGTATAGTCGCCGGCGGCGGTTATTGAATTACTGCTATCTTACTTTTCTATTCGTACTTCTCATTATACCACATCAACATACAACTAATTATGCGTTGGAGATTACTCTTAATCGAAATTAACTGTACTAGCGAATGCAGTAAGGCGTGGTAAACGAAAGGTATATTTCTTTGTTGGAAAATTGTGCAATAAGCGCGATTTGTATAGGCACCGTGCGTAGACTGACGCGCCGCCCTGGTGGCAAGCTTAGAACTACTATATTTAAGCAAAAATTTAAAATTTTTGTTCATGAAAAACCGATCTGACCAAGTTAAATCGGTTATCAATATGGGAAAACACAATAGAAAAATATTAATTTCATTCTGACTACCGCCTACAATTCAAAAAATGAGAAAAACGGTTGCTGTAATCACAAAAAAATTCACTAAAAATTGAAATGTGGTGGAAAGTTGGAACAAGCAGCCAAAAAGTATTTGGGATTTAGATACATACATCCTGAACTGCCTAGTTTGCAGGAGTTCACAGTTTTTCCTTTAACAAAAAATATAAATCCCGTTTTCCCATAAATCGCCTGCAAAGGGGTACCCGATTTAGTTCAAAAAGTCGCCTGTAGGAGAACTGCTTACAGCGCCTCTATAGGCCACGCACGGTACCTATACGTCAGGTTTGGGCTATGATACTCTATGGTCCTTCTTTTGGATAAACTTAGCCACAGCTTCCTTGGGGTCAAACGAGGCTGTTGGGCGTCCATTCCATGCTACAATCAATCGTTCATTGATTGTCGCATTTCTAGTACCGGTCCGCAGTTTTGAAAATAGAATGTTGTACAGCGATACGGCGCGTTCAACTGTCATGCTGTGTGGTGATACCACTATGAGGCCTGAGGCCAGTAAGAAATTTTCTCACCAGACCAGAACTACCCCTGTATAAGTTCCTCCGTTATTTGCTCTCACACACACGCGATCACAGTCTTCTCTCTTTTCGAAAAACGATGTTAGTTTGCGAACTTTCAGTTCCCTTTCCTCAGAACTTTCTTCGCTCTTTTTTGCGCTCTCCTTTTGTAACTTTCCTCTTTGACATTTTCAAGATGCTGACTTGCTTCAGTTTTTCCCTTACAGATAGGTACAATTTGGTCCGTCCTTTTCTGCCAGTTTTCCTAGATTTGTCAGGTCTTTAAACCTTCTTCCATGAATACTTACTGTAGCGATATCTAGAATAACTCTACTGGGACTTGAACTTGTTGCTTAGAAGGTTTCTTCTTTAATTCCCAGTTGGCGAACCCACAAAGGAATTGAAACCAGTTTTTTTGTAGTTATTTACATATACAACCTACCAAAAGCTGAGTTACTTTTGCTTATTTTGACATTTACAAAATCTACATTTCTAAACCGTAGTATAAAATGGGCATTTTCAACTAAGTGGATGGGCAAAGCTAACGAGTGCTTGGGCAATTGCCCAAGCACTTGCTATGTTGAAAAAGCCCCTATATTCAAAAAGTAATAGTATTCAATTGAGTGCAATAGACCGCCCTGTGCGCTGGTCTACAGGGCCCTGCGGCAATTCCCAAAGCCCAGAGGTCTAATCCCCAAGTAAGACAAACTGGTAGTCTAGAAACCTTGCGCTTACATGTTCTTCGTGCTCATACACTGGTCACTGCAAGTTGCATGCGGCGAGCTAGCCAGAACGTGATTGACGAGACGACGTTTTTCAGCAGTTCTTCACCTCACGCAGCTTAGCTTACCATGTTTTTCACCCTGGCATTCTTGCTCATCTTTGCCTAGTTTTCATCACTCGACCCCGAATTCAATCCTTATGGAAATTAACCGAATCGATCAGGCTTCCGGACACACCAGTCACCTCTGTAACAAGTGTTCTCCGATCTCGATTAAAATGGGTGAAGTTGTAGTGGCCTATGTGGTAGTTACAGTGAACTATATAATAAGCCTGGAAAGCACCTCACTCCTGGTTAACTTTCACCCAAAGTTTCGCGAGAGTGGAAACCGCTTTTTTCTGAATGCTCGTAACAATAACTAGTAAAGTAGTTCCGTTAAGAAACTTGTTCGGTATTAGGGTAAAATCACATCGAGGAACTCAAAAATGGTGGTAAAAAATTTTCTTGTGCTGTTTTAGTCAGGGAAAAACGACTTTGCTTCACAAAACCGAAATTTCCCAAAATACGTCAGAATAAAAATAAACCATTCAATTACTGAAAGGTAGCCTAACAATCCTAGTAATGATAATAGGAAAGAAACTGAATGTTGTCTTGGGTATTTTACGACAAATCGGGACCATTCCATGAACTCCCAATAACTGGCGTTCAATGATGCTGCTTTTCTAGTTAGCTCGGTCTTGATTGGTTGTGACCTTCTTCAATAGGCAAATGCAATGTACATGGGAGAACATTACGAACCATGGTTTTCAACTGTTAACGTGCATTTGAAAGAGTAAAAGCCAGTGTATTCTCATCGTTTGAGCTATTTGAAAACAACAGCTGAATTTTTTATTTATTGAAAAATAAAATATGTGTAATGAGTCAAAAAATATTGTAATAATTCTATCAGTGTCGGTCTTAGTCCTGTCTTCTCGTAAGTTACGGAAGAAGCATGGAGGGGCTGGTCGGACGATTGGCTCTGCTACATCTTATTAAAGTTCAGAGAGAAATCTATGCTGCAGCTGCAGCAGATGCCCTCGTCAAGAGCTTCCATCTTATGTACTGAAAGCAATCTTCGTACCACTGTTGCTTTTTCACCTCAACACTGGAGAGCCACATACTTCTGTGTTCGTGAAAGCTACGTGCGTCTATTCCTGGTGCGCGTCAGAGGCCATCGAGGTGTTTATTCTCTCCTGGGTGGTGTGCGGATAGCTCCGAAAGGATGCGTACCAAGGTGTAGAGTGTTATAGCTGCAAAGTTTGATCTTGGTAACATCTTTTACCCCATAATAGAGGGAAATATGTCTAAGTCCTTAGGCAAACGCAACGGAATCACCCTCAGAAATATTGCACCTTCGGACGTAGAAGACGCGCGAAAGCACTGCAGAGGTATATTTGATGGAACTCTCTGAAAATATTGCAAGAAGACCGGTACTAAATTGACTATGATTTTGTACAGATAAATGGATTCCTTCCACACACTGCGCAGAATATTCCAGCTTGTGGCATCCTGGGCTGATTGATCTTAATCAGAAGTTGATACCGGTAGTATAAAGTTGATAACTCTTATTATACACTGTCATTCAACGAGACCCGTACTGAATACTACATTGCGGCTTTGTTCTCTTACGGCGCCCTGCTTTGGGAGTTGAGGAATGAGTGATGCTGAACGTCACGAGGGGTTCGCAAGTTCACCGAAATGTGTTCGAGATTTAAATCTTTGAAGATTTTTTCGAGATTTTTGAGATTTTTGGAAGATTTTCAAGAGATTTTTGGGATTTTTTTGAAAGATCTCTGGGATTTTTGGACGATTTTTAGAGATTTTTAGAGATTTTTAGGGATTTTTAGAGATTTTGAAGATTTTCAGGGATTTTTTTGAAAGATTTTTATGAGATTTTTGGCCGAAGTGTTCGAAGATTTTTAGACTTGCGAACCCCTCGGAACGTCATTCTGCTCTGTCAAACTCGACTCCCTAAGTTGTAATACACATGATATTGGGATTTTGCTGACTTACAGGCTTTGAAAATACATGTACTGCAAGACTGGAAGTTTCCCGGTGGTAAGAAAGCGTTTCTTGCTTAACAGATAATTAGATATTGGGTAAAAATTATACAGTATCATAGATAGTATTGTTTCTGGTGGATTATACCACAGCGTCGATGTATTTTAAAGGGATTTAAGTTCTTGCTTAGTAATAGGAGCTCAAGGAACTTAAAAAGACCTTCAAAGAATGGGTTGAGCTACTTTTCAGGAAACCAGAAACGTTGGCTCTTTCGTATAACACCTTAAGACTTAAGACCGTAAACGTAGGGTATTAAACTCAAGAATGTTCATGAAACGATTGTAATTAGACCACCGATATATCGTAATCAATAGCTTTTTTAAATGGTTAAATTTTCCTCCAAATTAGTGCTACAGTCTTATTACTTGGCATTGAATTTTCAATAAAGAATTACCA
The DNA here is from genome assembly GCA_022114935.1 of Leptestheria dahalacensis. Classification (NCBI taxonomy): domain Eukaryota; kingdom Metazoa; phylum Arthropoda; class Branchiopoda; order Diplostraca; family Leptestheriidae; genus Leptestheria; species Leptestheria dahalacensis. The sequence goes on along the minus strand of JAIQCU010000163.1, from coordinate 46,970 downwards.
CGTTTTGAAAAGAAACGCCTAGTCAATGAAATTAATGAATTCTTACCCCAAAAATCCGCATTTGAGTGCACTTAAAATGCGCAGCCAAATAGAACAGCCTATCCACCTATCCATCTGTCGAACCGCCTATATACCTATCCATCACTCTTTCTATCCACCTATCTGTCTATCTGTTGATTTTGGTCGTATGTATGGCTATTTAGCCATCCATGTAACCATTTATCTGTCTATGAGCAAAGTGAGAAAAGAGTTATATATTCAGCCATATACTGAATCCTTTGCATCTGAATCTTCCAACAAGCACAGGATAGTGCGTTACACTAACATTGTAACAGAAACAGAACACTAACCTTCTCAACAGGTGATAATGCTGCCATTGATTTTGGGGTTTTAATTATGGGTGCTTCGACACCCCGGATGCGTGCAGAGCAGAACTGGGTCATGCGTGACTTACTGGAAAACCATGCGAGTGATTGGTGTTGATAATGAAAGGTGACATGCAGAATCGACGTGTGCCACGTAATGTGCACTTAATAATCTCGAATGATTTCGCATTTTCGAAAAGTTTGACGAAGTTATCAAATTTACTGGCGAAGTCACGTAGACGACAGCGTCTTGTATGATTTCAAGTTGTAAGCCTAGACAAAACGTAGATACATACATATACAGATAAGGTTCATTACCATACATGATACTTGTCATCACTCGGGACAGTCAATAATGTGATAGTGATAGTATGTCCGAACAATTTGTTTATCCTTTCCCGAGCAGGGAGAGCACCAAGCATCACATGCAATTTACTGCTCTGCAATAGACTTATAAATTATACAAAACTTCTGCTGCAGTTTTATTCCAACGCCGCTATCATATATCGAATTATCTCAGATCACCTCAGTTAACATGTCTGGCTGATATATTATTGTCTTCAGTGCTTAACAGCAAGGGTTGATTATTGGTTGACATTGGTAGTTGCTCATTTTTTCCAGTCCAGGAGTCTCGCAACCTTACAAAATTCCCTATCTTTCTCTGTAGAATCGTTTCTCCTATCTCTTTACACGGGAGCCAACAGGTCGGGGCATGCCCGCCCATACAGACCTAACCTCACCATATGTGACGTAATCATGACTCAGTGACGCATTTGCGTCATCGGACAACTAAAGTGCTTACCCACGTGTCGTACATGAGTCGACTCGATATTTCGCGCTCTTTTCAACTGCGGTCGACTCAACTGCGTACCCACGTGTCCCATATGAGTCGACTCAGCTTTTGTCGTGCTTTTCAACTGCGGTCGAAAACTGCGTGTCTATGTCTCTTATATGATTCGACTCGATTTTTGACGCTCTTTTCAATAACGCTCGACTTAACCGCGTAGCTATGTGTCGTAGTGTCGTATACGTGTCGACTCGTCATTTCATGCTCTTTTCAACTGCGGTCGACTCAAGTGCGGTCGACTCAACTGCATGTGCATACCGACTTTTGACGTTCATTTCGACTGCGCTCGACTCGGTCGCGTACCATTATGTCGTACGTGAGTCGACTCCAAATTTCACCATTTTTTAACAGATAACTTTCCAGCTAATGAATAATTCTAAAATTTTGTCTTCATTAGATTGCTATCCACAAACACGTACTGCAAACAACAAAAGCAAAGTACCGCAGACGAAGAACTAACCATTGCGAGAAAGTTTAAACTCGCGAACACAAAAACTGAATTAAATTACGGCTACATACGCACTGTACTAGGTTGCAGAAAACAAAGCAACAGAGACAAGACTGTTCCTCGGTGAAGGTAGTACTATGTAAGGTGTTAAATCAATGCTGAGGCTGAGTTGCCGCAAGTTATATTGACTCTGTGGGTTGTCATGTCAAATTTTTCAAGTTATTATCTTTGGAGAAAATTTTAGTTTTCGTGCGAGAGATTCGTCACGTCTTGTCCAGAAACAGGTAGGTTTTTCCACTAGAAGGAAGACAAACTATGAACTATAGAAGCAACATTGGGAAAATGGCTTAATCTAACAAACTTTCATAGTATATCACAAAATCTTCAAAATTTTTTTGACTACTTCAGAAAAATTCAAAATCAACCTGCGGATCTCATAGAAATTTTGCGAAAATCTTCAAAATTTTGCAAAATTTATTTAGCGAAAAACACCAAAACTGGATAGGGGACCGGAAATGAAAAACCGCCATTGAGAAGTACTAAATAGGCCCAGAAAAGCTTGGAAAAATCACACCTAACAGAAAGATTTTTCTATACGTTTTTTTCAGATATCAATGTTATGCTAATTGAATCGATTGATATGCGAGACACAGGTGCACGATCACGTTGAGCGCCCTTTAAAAAAGCGTCAAAATAAGTCGAGTCGACTCATACACGACACAGGTACGCGGTTACGTAGATCGACACTGAAAAGATCGTCAAAAAGGTCGTAGCGAGAGGTGGTTCTCAACTACAAAAGTTCCCTTTTTTGCTTGTCGCTTCTCCTCAGTCCATGCGTTCAACCGGACTAGCTATATTACCCACTGTTGGCTCCTAAAAGTGTGTTTACATTCAAAAACTCTTTGAAGCATTGTTCTATGCAGATTGATAGAAAATGACAATAAGGTGTGTTTGAAACTGGTTTTTCTCGATCGTTCTATCCAATGTGCCACTGAACAGGTTCGTAGTTGCGTAACCTATAGCCTGTGGTACTACTACTACTACTACTACTACTACTACTACTACTACTACTACTACTACTACTACTACTACTACTACTACTACTACTACTACTACTACTACTACTACTACTACTACTACTACTACTACTACTACTACTACTACTACTACTACTTCTACACCTACTGAAACTAGCATAGCACAAGTTGTTACAGTTTATTAGAAATACTAATGATCAGTTAAGTTTGAAAAGTACATCTTGCTCAAAGAGAGCTCCATAAGCACATACGATACTCTCGTGAAGTTGAAAGTAGGAGGAATCAAAATATCACTCTGAATTATGCAAACACGAGCTATCGATAACGCAGGAATTTTCATCAAAATTTAATTGAACTTGAGAGCAAACTTCCCTGTTGTTCAGTTGCAAAGGAATGGATAAGAAAAAATATCGAATTCTTCTATAGAATCCCAATAGCTTATGCAACTTGAAAACATAACTTTCTTATATTATTATTATTATTATTGTCTCCACTGCTTACCAGCATGGAGACCTAGTGTTCACTTTTTTCCACTCCACGTTTTTTTTCTTTTTTTTCCCGTTTTTCTTCCCACCTTCCAAAATTCCCTATCTGTTTCTATGTTAAATCGTTTCCTATCTCTTTACATGGGAGGCAAACAACTCCGGGCATGCTTCGCCCTCTTTTCCACTGCGTACGAGTCAACCCGCCATCTCGCCCCGGCATCCCGCCCCACCATCTCGCCCCGCCATGTGTCGTACATGAGTCGATGCGACTTTTCGCGCTCTTTTCAACTGCGGGCGACTCAACTGCGTACCCACGTGTCGTACATGAGACGACCCAACTTTTGACGCTCTTTTCAATTGCAAATTTTCCAGCCAATGAATAATTTTAGAGTCTTCTTCATTCGGTTGCTATGCACAAACACACATCGCAAATAACAAAGACCATTCATTCACTGAACATTATTTAAATGGGAACTAAAGTACGGCAGACAAAACCAGGTTACCTAAAACTGACTACTGCGAGAGAGTTTAAAATAGCGAACACAAAAACTGAATTATAACTACGTAAGTACTGTACTGTGGTGCAGAAAAGAAAGCAATGGAGACAAACTATTCCTCGGTGAGGGTAGTACTATGTTTATTATTATTATACATGATACTGGTCTGGTATACGTGCTAGTATGAGCTACTAGTCATCAAGTTCCTTGTTAGTTGTTTTTACAGTATGGATCTTTTATCGTCATAACTACCCAAAATAGTAAAAGGCAGTATTGTTTAAAACTTTTTGGCACGACTGAACTGAAGAATTCTGCACTTGTTATGCATCATGTGCAACTTTGTTATGCGGGGAGCGAAGAGCCATCGATCACGCAGCAAAATAAAAATTAAAATTTCACGAAGACAACTCAAAATCAGTGTTGCTCCGTTACTGTATATGTCAATAACTGATTACCGAACCGGTTGATAAATCGAACAACTTGTACCCCTTGGCAATCATTGGGTGGGGAGAGATCAACAATGCAGAACATGATGGAACTCGCCAAATTGACGGTGATGCGCTCATCTGGCATTGGTTGCTTTGCTCGGTCATAGCCACCCACTTGAAATCCTCCTTATACTTCTATGGCAACGGGTCGTTTAACAACAATCACACGGTATAAAAGGACTCTCAGAGAGTACAAATCATATGTAACCGTTAATCTCTAGCACGTTGACCAAAGAAGGAAGAATGATGAACCTGCTACCCGTTGTCGCGTTGGTCGCGCTTCTACCCTGCGGCCTACACTCTAAGCCGAACCCGTTAAGTGGCAAACATCTAAGGATTGGTTACATTGGGGTATCTGTTTGTAATCCTCTTTGTTTTTCTATTAAGAGGTTTGTTTTAAAGGGTGTTGGAGTGGAAACGACGCAAAACGAGAAGAACGAAACCATTTTTACAGGACCTAGTATGGTGTACGTTGACTGGCTTGCAAGTCGCGGAAGCTATACGTAAGCCACCCTTTACGTTCGTAGCGACTCGGGCAATCTTAATCATCCAACACAATAATCTACGAAAACAATTACCATAGGTATACAATGGTTCTTATAGGAACGAAAGGTCTAAATCAGCAAATGAGGGAGAAGGTAAAAATTATCAGGACGTGTTTCTTTTTGTGTGGAATGTTCCTAATTGTTCTTTATAAACCGCCAGAATGTGAATTGGACCTTTGGAAATTTCCAAATAACGCACGCAAACTCCAAAGCAGTTCATTACGTTTACCCTATGTATTTCAATGATCGATTGCTGCTAATACCTTACCCGTCGTCTTCGCCAAATATCTGGTCCGTCACGCTTCCTTTCACCGCAACGGTATATGCTTCCTTGTTAAGTCTCAGCTTGACGGATTTAATTGCCTTATGTATATCTTGTAGGTCTGGTTTTGTTTCTTCTTTTCAATGCTGAGCACAGTTTTCTTTGTTCACTGGCTCGCCCAACTGAAGCAAGTGATTTCTAAGGATAGTAGTTCAGACAGTTTTGTTTTTCTCAACGCGGCCACCATCTACGTGATTGGAGTTGCCACAAATCAAGGTGTCTTCATCTATCATTAAGATTCTAAAAAACGGGACCTGACTGTATGGTACATTCAAGGTGGTACGTGTTCGTCAAAGGCTCGTTCTACAAGGCTGCTGGCAGGAACCTGGTGCATTGCTGTTCTGGTCTTCGTCAATGCTTACAGCGGTGCTCTCTATAGCTATATCACAGCTCCTGTGATAAAACCTTTAGTGAATTCCCTTGAGGACGTCGCCAACAAGAGTTACCCGCAAATTATTGTCAAGGGAGGCGTTGAGCGTTCGAGGCTCGAAGTAAGTTTGGGTTTTCCAGTTTTTTGGTTCTTGTGAAATGAATCGAAAACAGGCCAATCCCATGTACGGTGACAATGTCCTTCGCTATCCTCGTGATTCGTGCGGAGACAACTTGGCAGACGGAGAGAAACACGAATTCTGCACTTCGCTAGCGAAAAGAGGAGACCACGTATACGTTATGGTACGATACAGAATGAACTTGACGGGAAAAAAGTCTCTGATGCATAAAAGTACCAAATTAGAGTTTCGAGTGGGCAATGGTTCTCATGGACCATGAGTTTCGCAAGACAAGGAAATGTGAATTAACGTTCACTGGAGAAAAGATACCGGGTAGCTTGGGAACCAGTCTGGTAGCCTTCGAAAGTTCAAAAGAACTCCTCGAGACGCTTAACATTCAGTAAAACCAGGTTTTACCATACCGATAGTAATTTAATTTACCAGCACGTTGTTTTTCTTTAAACAGTTTCATGGAATTAGTCAGCTATGGTTTTCGCGAGAGGAAACTGGAGGCGACCGAGGGAATGGCGCGGCAGTGCAAAAACTACAAAAACAACAAACAAGGACTGCGAAAGCTCGCCTTAAAGGATCTGTCCAGCGCTTTTCTCCTCCTGGGCTTCGGCTGTGCTCTTAGTTTTATTGCGTTCGTCTACGAAAATTTGCGCAAACGTCTGATCTTGTGCAAGTAAAACAAAATGTCCTTCATCACAGTACGTAGTGGCGTTATTTATGTCCAGATGGATGAAAACGTTGTAGTGACTCTCCCTCCTAACTCCTTCGTATATCGCGTTTAGCACTCACCTACTTACAATCTCTAAATGTTCTACACATGACTTGACCCATCTACTTTTTAATACAATACAATTCTATTGCTGAAACTTTTAACCACTTAAATTGCTTTGTTATAATAGTAACAGAGAAACTTGCAGCTTTTGACTTTTAGACTGATGCAATACAAAGTTGAACGTGTGCTCTTCTTGGCAAGACTTGTATTGGGGACAGCAACAGTACGTCCAATAGTGCGTGCAATGTATACTGCATAACGATTGCTCGGAAGGAAGTTCAACTTCTCTCTCTCTCGTGATCAGAAATGTTCTTGAAAGACGCTGGCCATTCTTGAGTAACCAGTAGTATGATAACTCTTATACATCATCAAACAAATGTATCGTTCAGTTTGACAGTATAGTCCTGTTCTTTTTCTAAGATACATGACTTGCGGGATAAAGTGTAGGTTAGCTTAGTCTGAATCCTTAATTTCCATATCCTCAGTTAAACTGACGAGCCAGAATCAAGGGAGGAGATTAAGACTGTAGTCTTATTTGCGTCATTAAGCTATACAGGTTAGGGTAAAGAAAATGACCACTAACTACTTCTTAATACAAAACTATTACAAAAGTAAGTTGAGGAATCTTAATCGAAGTAAAGTTAAAGAGTTAAGGAATTATACCACAATGAATATTTCTTACTCACTTTTGTACAACGGAACAACAGGGACGTCGAAGCAATATTTCATGCTTGAACTCCTCGTACTTTCAACTTGACGAGGATCTTATTTGTGCTTCTATAGAACTCTCTTTTAGCTACATATAGTTTCTTAGAAATTATCTGATCATTAGTCAACTGTTCTAGTTTCAACAGCCCTAAGCATACTGTTGTTCACCCTGTAATTTCAATTTTTATATATAGATCATCTGTAACCTAGTAACGCTCCTGGAAGTTCTTATGCCTGAGTAAAGGTAAGACCCTTTGGGTAAGGCTTCTAGCTACGCGTAGATTTGCACCCCAATGCCAAAACCAGCAGGTCGAGGAACTGCTGAACTACCTACTGCTAACCATTTGCCTGCTTGATTTGGGCGAATGTGAGCAGTTCCATAAGTCCCTGCCTCTATAAGCTACCAGACTGGAACCATAGGGCTGGTTGAACTGCTGGTAAACCTGCTTGTTCTTTTGCACTGGGGCCTCACTTGGTATTGCACTGCTTGCAGCAGCATAATACAATTCAAAACAAACCGTACAGATCGATTTATATCTTTCTACAAATGAACCTGTGCAGCTGATCTTTAATCAAACGTCTGTAATGTAAAGGAGAAGGTACAAGAATCTACCACTGTACCTGTACATTTGATATTCAGTTTGCCAGATAGGTTGAAAAGTTAAGGCAAGAAATTGAATACACAGGTTTGCTTAAGTTAAAATACACTCACATAATGTTGTGTCTTCAAACAACGCTACGCCTTACTTATAAAGACAGGAGCACACGTCAATACATATAGATCAGCCAAATATGGTTTATACAAATACGTGCACTGTATAATCATAGTAACGTAACGTGTAGTACATAAAATATGATAATAAGTACATTTAGTAAACTGCAATTGCTACGAACTCTGTTGTGCATTTGTCAAAAAAGTAAATAAACTATGAAACCTCCGTTAAAATTAACCAAATTAGTCATAGTTGGAATAAACCTAGTCAGGCTGTATTTTCGGCTGCCATTCTAGGGTTTTATTCAGGTCTCTGCTAAGCGGCTCTGGTTTTAGGTCTGATGGATTCTGGTCGTCCAGCAACGGTCAGAGTGCCATTCAGGTCACCTCCAAGCGACCTGGTTCTTAAGTCTGAAAACGAGTGTAAGTTGTGAACCAGTTCAGCAGGTTAGGTCTTTGTGTGCAGACCGGTGCTGTTGCATAACAAGCACCCGAATAGTGGTTAAAGCCCTATATCAAACATTCAAGAATTGTGGTATTAATACGTTCATGCGTTATGTGTAAGAACTGAAACGGTTACAGCTAGAATGTTTCTTACTATTGAGGAAAACCTTTATATGCCTTAGTCGGATGAAAGTTGTTTGGATTACGAGTCAATTTAAAGGGATGACCCTCAGTTAGGTTTAAAGTAGGCACAATGCGATAGACAGACCAATGCCTGTGTTAATAAGCTTATCAACAGTTCGTCCGCTACCTGCACGTAAGAATAGGAAATGGTGGGGGGCTCCCTGTCATTTGTTCCCATGTTGGCTTATGGCAGAATTGAAGCAGACGACGTCGTGCGAGCCATGGAAATACATACAGAAGCGTCATCTACAGACCGGTATTGCAACTAAGTTAACTATTCCAGTTTCAAGAAAACAGTGATAATGAATCATGTTGTATACCTCAATTGCAATGCGTTTTAACCAGTTCAGCTAAAATCCATTGGGCATCACAGTTTAAAAGACAATATTATGCAGGCTAATGAATGCAGTATCACGGAGATCTTTATAGAGCGCGTTCAAGTATAATAATTTCGTCAACAAAATCCTTTTGAACAAAGTTATTACTCTTTTAATAACTATACATTCTTAAAAAGTTTCCAGTGCTCACAATCTAGCATTCTGGATAAAATACGCGCGTGAGAAATGTCCCAGCTCAGCGAAACACAACACGGCGAGAACGTGAGAACTGCTCCAAACTTCCGTGCAGCAAAGCGAAACTTCCATGCAGCAGCTCACGTCTCTCCAGCCATGAAACGAACTATAACAAATTACCAACTATCATATAAATTAACTTCACGGATACACAAAATCCCGTAATTGACAAAAGTGATAACATTCATCATTACGTGGTTTAACCTAAACCGTCTTTAAAGTATATTCAACTGTTGCAAAAATTACAGTTTTCCTGACCTGACGTCACAGGGCTTGCAATTCTTCGGAGTTACAACCCCTGTGACGGATCTCATCAGTCACCACCGTGCCACGAACCGAGCCATTCTGGTGTTGTACTCGTTGGTGGCAATAGCTAACGGTGCCTCTATACACGTCTCTATTGGAGTCCATAAAACACAGCTGGATTGACCGTACAAGGCGCGCATTTCACTGCAATTTCAGGTACTAAATTACTCAGTCGTGCTGTTTATGGTGACATTATTACAGCAGGCCTTTACTCGTTTGTCGTTGCGTGTCCTATATAAAAATGTATTACTAGTTTCTTAGCCAATTGGAATAGTTAACCAAGAAAATATAAATCTACATCTGTATAAAATCTGATGCCCTGTGTCCATATCTTATGCCAATAATATTATAAAGTATAATGCCATTTGTCAACTCTGATTTTGTATAAGGAAAAGACGGTTCTGTGCTGGCTAACGATGACCGTCGTTTATTTTGGGAGAATTATGAAAGCACCCTCTCTAATGACTAATGTGTAAAACTCGTTAGCTCAAAAGAATCGCTTTTCACTGAAGAGTCCCCTCCTGAAAGGGAATGTGTCAGTTTTCATCCTGTCATTCGCTTAAGACAGCTTCAGTTTCAGCTTAGATTTATGCGCCATACTTGACGCAGGAACTTTAAAAGTAATATCATTTATTAATTAAAGAAATCTTTTCAAATAATTTGTGTAATTATCTTAACGATCTTTAGTCGTTTTCTTTCCCTTAAATTAACATAAAAAGTATTGTAATTTATATATCAATGAGACAGGTTCTAAATTATATTTTTTAAATTATGGTAGACAATCAACATGTTTTTATTTAATTTTAACTACGTTAAAGTTTGAATAAGACATTATTGTTTTCGGATATCTGAAATTAGAATGTTACGCAATCCTAGTACTACTAACCATATAGGTAGATGCAGTAACCTAGACCTTGTTTTTAATCGAATTTACCAAATACTAAAAAAACCTAGTTCCTAGATCCGTCGCTAGGTGGCGTCATAAATTACACGAATGTCTATGAGAAAAAGGGTTTCCCCTGTTTCCCCTCTAGTGGTGTGTCATTAGCTAACATTACAACTCAACAGGTGGCGTTTCTGAAGGCCAATCATCATCATCCGGAGGCGGAGTGGGCGGGTCAGTGAACGAGAATTCCACACACAAAAAATACATTGGGAGAGCCGGGGCCATGGAATTTGAAAGGACTGCATCAGGGCGACCGTCTGTCAGTGTTTGTCCGGTGATCGGCACGGACGTCACGTTTCGCAGAGGATATCGCAACGACGCCAGCGACACGCACGACGACACGCTCGACGACATGGTGGCCACGGAACGCGAATTAGCCGACGACGCACAATGGAAACGCATCCAGCAGAACACGTTCACGCGCTGGGCCAACGAACATCTCAAGACCATCAACCTGTACATCGGTAACCTGGAAACGGACCTCTCGGACGGGTTGAGACTCGTTGCGCTCGTTGAGGTCCTCTCCGGTAAACGGCTACCCAAACACAACAAGCGACCCACATTCCGTTCGCAGAAGCTGGAAAACGTCTCGGTGGCCCTTAAGTTTCTCGAGACCGATGAAGGAATCAAGATTGTTAATATCGGTAAGTTAATCTGAACCTAACTTAAGTTAAATTCAAGTTTCAGTATTGATTATATCTTATAAAGTGCCATAGTGACGTTGCATAGCAGCAGCACTTGACTGACGTCATGCTTGAGCACGTGTTGATAAACGTCTGTTATCTGTCCATATAACTCGCCCTTGCCACATACTCGCCCTGCCCTTTCCTTTACTCGCCCCTGTACACTTGTAATCACTTTATCAGTTTTCAGTTCGCACCGGAAAAACAGTTGTAAATTCAAATTTCGCGCCGCTTGAAAGATATCCGTTATAGACCTTCTCATACGGGGGTTGCCTCCTGCCCAAAAGAGAAACGCCAAATAGCCTAGGGCAAGAATTTTTCTTCCCTCTTCCCAAAGAACTCGGGGATGTGATGACGTCACCGTTCATGACAAACACTTCACAATCTGTTCGTCTATATAGTCTGGCAATAACTTCCGCCTTTTGAAAAATTCTGTATCATCAATAACAGCATACAAGAGAATCGAACTGCGAAAAACCGTTGAGTTTTTTTTCCAAAATTCATCGTAACATGTCAGGAATAAAATAACAGAATGTTCCAGTATCATGTGGTTTCGTATCCGAGCTTTCCCTTATCAAGATGGTCAACCGCAGAACCGTGGAAAATATGGCGAAATACGGGAGGATCGGGGAGGATAGAAAAGGAGATTCATCTGTTGAACGAGATCAAAAGATGGCGGATGGCGCGCGCGCGCACTACTTTTGACCATATAAGGCAAAACGCCCGCCGTGTGTTTGCGACCGTCTTAACCCTATAACCTACTTTTCTCATTGTCAAGGTACCCCACGGCACCATCTGTAACCGTATTCGCTTCCAATACTGGCTAATTATAATCTATTCTCATCGTAATTATAATCAAGGTAACTAGGGTCGTGCAACTTACTTTACCTGCGACTTTTTTCCGGTGTTTCAGTGTGAGAATTCTGAAAAATGAAAGGTCAAAGGTCGACCCCACCCTTGCAATGTACCGAGTTCGCGACCTCTAAACGGACGACATTAAGAACTAATGGTATTTCAACGAGTTAAAGTCGTAAAGTTTGATTAGATAACTGGATAATCGTTATCGAAATTTGCAGACGCGGTTTTTGAGTTGAAATGTTTTGACGTTGCGGACCCTTCTCTGTCTAAAGTGCGCGGGTTGGAAGTTGCAAAAGCCTTAGAGCGGAAACCGCAACATTTTTGCGTTTTTTTATTTAAAAAGATTAAAACTCAGAGGCTCTTGTGTGCAGCACCAGCAGACGAAAGGAAGAACATGATTTCGCCGCACGGCTGCCCATCCAAACTGCGGAAAATAATACAAGTTTTAATTAACTTGTGAACCATTTCCTGTTTAACTTACAATTTGATGTGGCTCAGATAGAGAGAGAAAACTAGGTGGATTGATAGACAGATAGTTGGACAGACAGACAGACAGACAGACAGATAGATAGGTAGTTAAATAGATAGATAGATAGATAGATAGACAGATAGACAGACTGATAGATAGATAGACGGGTAGATAGATAGATAGGTGGATAGACAGACTGATTGATAGATAGACAGACAGACAGACTGAAAGATAGATAGATGGGTAGATGGGTAGATAGATAGATAGATAGATAGATAGATGGGTAGATAGATAGATAGATAGATAGATAGATAGATAGACAGGCAGACAGACAGACAGACACACACACACACACACACACACATATATATAGATAGACAGACAGACAGATTGACAAACAGACAATACATATCGATAGATGTGCTGGTTACAAGAGGATAGAAGTGCATTTGCTTGTAATATTCAACTTCAGTAATACGATTTAAATGTTTTGAAAATGGCTAAAGTATCAAATGGCTGCATATAGAAGCGTAATAATATATATGTGGCTTGTTGTTGCAATCCGGTTTTATACAGGACGTTTCAAGGGTATTTCAAAGAGACCATGCCTTTTTTCACCCGTTTTTTTTTATTTTCTGAAACTCAACGCTGATTGGCTAGCAAGTCACGTGACCGTTGGCCTTTCCTTGTATCCCTTTTTTGAAATTATATGAAAGTTTGACTTTCATTTTGAAACTGTCGCTGACCAACTAAGCATATCAATGAAACACTAACGCAGTTTCGTCTATAACGGACAGTATTCTCTGTATTACAGACAGTTTTCTACTTATAACGGACAGGGCCTTGGTTTGTTTATCCAGTTTGACAAATGTCAAACAGTTTCTCGTGGAGAAAACCTGTTTCTCGCGGCGCCCATACCTGTGTTTCAACTGCCCACGCTCGTCGAGTTTACCTATCATGGCGCTTGCTCAAATATGTTGTTTTTTCTGTCTTTTATCAAAGCCCCACGTTTTGTGACTCGAAAAGGAGGAAAAATAGTGGCCATGTAAGTCCTCAACACGCCTTGGCCAAAGGCACGCCAAATAAGGATAAATAACGGTTAAAATTCCCTCTTTTAAAAGGTGCATAGACAACCGCGCGCTTTTCTACATTGACAAGTTCTGCTTTAGCAAATCGTAAGATATTGAAATGGCAGCAGTAAAACGATTAATCGAAATGATTGCAACTTGCAGGGATAAATATTTATTTAGTTTTTTTTTCTTCTTCTTTCGACGAAGTTGCGTGTGGGCATTTGGGATTATATGGCGGAAATGATCTCATTGTCTGGTTTTGTTATTGTTGCCTAGCCAAAAAGTCGGCGACATTTTGCGGTCGTGTTTTTTTTTTTTACATTTCACGCTTTATTAACAACCAAACCCGACAGAAAGAGATAAGTGTGCACGGAATAATATTTGTATCATCACATGTAATCATGTGTGGTGTGAATTTACAGCTGTGCTTATCGCTTAAGGTGACTGACCAATAAAATCCTTATTTATATTTTTGTTTTTTATTTTTATTTATTAAATTACCCACACACACTGAATCAAAATACAATTTAATGTTTAGCATATTCGATGTTAGATAAACAGTACTGGATTTGACCGCTAGATGGCGCTAAAACGCAATAACAAATCGCAACCGAGTTTGAATCTTTGAATCATTATTGCAGATTCGTCTGACATCACTGATTGCAAGTTGAAACTCATCCTCGGCTTGATATGGACGCTTATTCTGCACTATTCCATTTCCATGCCCATGTGGGAAGGCGAGGACGGGGGCGGACGCGGATCGGGACCGACCCCTAAACAGAGGTACATAATCCCCAATCATTCGATTAAGTTTTAGAAAACGCGTTTTATATGTATTAAAACAATGTTTGAATTCTAGATTGATGGGATGGATTCAGAGCAAGATCCCTGACCTTCCAATCACCAACTTTACGTCGGACTGGAATGACGGCCGTGCTGTCGGAGCTCTCGTTGATGCCGTTGCACCCGGTATACCCAGCTCCCATTAGATTTATGTAGACGTGTTCATCTTAACATTTAACTGCAGATGTTTCTTTCAGATAATTGTATCTATACCTACTGGAACAGTTTTAATGTTTAAGTTAATCGTATTAAACATAATTTAGGTTTGTGCCCTGACTGGGTTGACTGGGACCCCAATAACGCGCTTCAGAATGCCACCGAGGCCATGACTCTCGCAGACGACTGGCTGCAAGTCCCGCAGGTATGTAATTGACCCGTATCTGGTGAACCCGAACCTGACGGCTCGTTTCTGTCACAGTTGATCAAACCCGAGGAAATGATCAACCCCAAGGTTGACGAGCTTTCCATGATGACGTACTTGTCGCAGTACCCCAACGCCAAGGTGAAGCCAAACGCACCGCTGCGTCCCCGAGCCAATCCCAACAGGTATCATCAAGTTTAACCTTATACCCTGTAATATAACATTATAACCAGTGTTATAAAATTGTAGGGTTCGTGCTTATGGACCCGGTATTGAACCGACCGGACTCGTCGTTGGAGCGCCAGCCACATTTATTGTCGAGACCTTCTCCGCGGGACGTGGCAGTGTCGAAGTAGTCGTGGATGGACCCAAAGGAGAGAAACTTCCCGTAATTAAACTGATGATAATAAAACCATCTTATATAATTTTAAGATCTTTGATTCATAATTTTTGACTAATTGTACAAGGTTTTGTGTGAAATGGTGATTAATTTGACATTGTAAATGATAGGCTGAAGTGAATTTCAACAACGACCGCAATCTGACCTACAGCTGCGCTTATACCCCACAAGCCGAGGGCCAGCACCGTGTTTCTGTCAGCTTTAACGGGCTGGAGATCCCGAAGAGCCCGTTCTCTGTCAATGTGGAAGGATTCGCTGGAGATGCGTCTAAAGTAACCGCGTCCGGACCCGGACTGGAACCCGAAGGAGTGGCCGTCAGTCGACCAACCTACTTTGACATCTTCACCAAAGGTTCACAACCGAAACCTTGAAGACCTATTATTATGTTATTTACTTACTTATTTTAAAGCAATATTTGTAAAAAAAAAAATTCATCGACATATTTACCCGCCCATCTTCACCAATGATTACGTAACAAAATTGTCAATAGATAGAAAAATATGATTTTTTATTTACCTATTTTTTTATTAATTTATTAAGTCGTTAATGAGTTTGTCTTTGTAAATTTTACAGATGCTGGAAAAGGAACTCCCGAAGTGGTCATCCTGGATCCCGCTGGCAGTCGCAGCTCGGTTCCCAGCAAGCTGCGACAAATTAGCCCCGACGTGTGGCGCTGTGAGTACGTCGCTTCAGCCACAGGACTCCTCTCCATCAATGTCTTCTACAGTGGGAAACCCATACCCAACAGCCCGTTTGGAGTGCGCGTCTCGCCTTGTAAGGATCTGATATTCCAACTTAACGTGTCTCTCCATTTGTGGAGATGGATAAGAGAAAAGGAGAAAAGACCTTGGGGAGTGTGACAAGGATATTAATATTCCTTGCACGTTTGACTGATAGTTTTTGTGTTAATGTGGTTATCTACATACATATCTAGAATGTTATCTATTGAACTCGTATTGTTATTTACGTTTATCATTTTTTAGTCTGTTTGATGAATTCTTAATTGTTTTTCTAAATTGATAAAGATTCAATTTAATTATTGATTTATGTTTATTACAGTATCAGACGCCCGCAAAGTCCGCGCCTACGGCCGCGGTCTCCAGGCCAACGGGGTCCGGGTCCGCGACGACGCCGACATCCGCGTCTGCACCGAAGGAGCCGGCGATGGCAACCTGGAAATCCGCGTCATCGGCCCGGGCGGGGTCAACGAGCCTTTGAAAATACGCAAGATTGACGCTTACAACACGGAGGCCATCTACAGCCCACGCAAAGAGGGTCGCTACGTTGTGACCATCACATACGGCGGCCAAGAGGTATAGTCTACCGCATACTTCAAAACTCTGACGTTTAATATCTGCAAAACTATCAGCTCGAACTGTCTGAAAATTAATAGATAGATTCTAGAATATCCGGTGATATTTCGAGCAAGTTTTCATTGCAATGAAGGTGTAACATTAAAAGACACAAGCGCAAAACCTTGAAGTCCTTATCTTTTATACAATGGCCTTCCCCCCTCCCCCCCACAGGTACCTCGATCGCCTTTTGACGTCAACGTAGGACCGTATAAGGAGACCAAGATCGTGGCCTACGGACCGGGTCTGAGCGCTGGAATTGTCGACCACCCGGCGGTTTTTACCGTCGAAACCAATGGAGAAACGGGAGCTCTAGGTAACTTTGCCGTAATAGTGAAACGGGTTTCTTTCAATGGTAAACAGTGGACGTCCTTGAATGACGTTGCATCGACCTTGATAACCCTTGTAATATACTGGTGGTATTTCGCTGATATGCTTGTATGCATGGAGTGACCTTGGATAACCTTGGATGACTTTGACTCATCTAGTTTACGTGTAGTAACGGTGATTTAGATCAGTTTAAGGTATGCTGGATATGATTATAATATAAACTGGAGCTAACAAGAAAGTAAATGTGGAGCGACCTTGAAATGACCTTGGGATAGATTGAAATTTGACATTTTAATTTCAGTTTTATTATTGCAAATTTGAATTAAAACTAACGATATAGAAGCTTTGCAAATAACCTCGTAATCTCGTCGTGTTATTGACCTCGAATGACCTTGGTTAGCCTTTAGATTAGTGTTTTCAAATGCGACGTTTGGATAATCGTCAAGATTGTAATTTACAGTTTCAACTTAAATTATCAGTCGATTGCATCTAAAACTTGACTCATCTAATTTTCATTCTCCTTTGCAACTTCTGTTGACAGGTTTCAGTATTGAGGGTCCGTCGCAGGCGCGCATCGAGTGCCAGGACAACGGTGACGGGTCGGCCGACGTCCGCTATTATCCAACAGCCGCCGGAGAGTACGCCGTCCACATTCTCTGCAACAATGAAGACATTCCAAAATCGCCGTACATGGCTTACGTCGTCCCCAAATCCGACGTTTATCCCGACAAGGTATTCAAACTTTGTATCATTTTGAAAAATAAAAATCCGCCTTCGTAATAATATAATAGAATTTCAATCTTAATTTATTCGTATGAATTAATTAAATTAAATTCAATATATAATATGAAAGACATTTAATTGTGTTCGTTGTAATGAACTTTTTTAAGAATACAATCTATTTCTTAATTAAAAATGTTTAATTAATATTATTTTAATTCATTAATTGAATTTTCTGGTAAACAGGTCGAGTGTTCAGGACCCGGTCTGGAGCGTTTAGGTGTCCAAACCGGCAAACCGACCAATTTCAAGGTGGACACCCGCAAAGCCGGAGACGCTCCGCTGCAAGTCGTCATCACCGACACTAAGTACAATCCGGTCGACGCCAAGATCGTCGAGACCAGCAAGGGAGTGTACGAGTGCACTTACGCGCCCCAGAGAGGAATCAAGCACACCATCCAGGTAATAAAATTAATGCCAAACCTCAACTAAATTTTACCAAATTAAATTAACTTCTCTTGTGTATTGAAAATGTAAATCCATATAGATTATTAATAATTATTTGTATTCATATTTCAATATAATTTGTATTAAATTAATTATTTAATCAGTTATTAATTTGATTAAATATCTAGGTGAACTATGGAGGCGTGGCTACCAAAAACAGCCCGTACAGGATCCACGTGCAGGAACAGACCAATCCCAGCAAGGTGCATATTTTTGGTCCGGGCGTAGAAAAGGGCGTCAAATCTCAAACTCCGACCTATTTCAACATCGACGCTAAAGAGGCGGGGCCAGGTAAAACTATAGTGCAGCCAATAGGGAATTTTTTCGTAATAAAACATGATAAATATTTGGTTTCATCTTATGTCATAGGCGAGCTGAAAGTTACCCTGACCAATGATAATGGACAAAACATTCCAGTCAAAATCCTGGACAACGAAGATGGAACCTATTCGGTCGACTACGTGGCTCCTCTCCCGGGGAAATACCAGATTCAGGTCACGTACAGCGGCAAGGCGGTACCGCAGTCCCCGCTTGGCGTGCAGGTCGTCCCGCACATTGACGTCTCCAAGATTAAAGTCAATGGACTTGATTCCAGTACTGTTTTCTCACATATTTGCTTTTACGATGTTTGATTGGGTTAAATGTAATTGGCTAACATGTTTGACTGTGATTTAGACGTATTCCTGGATTCACCCGCCGAGTTCACCGTTGATACCCGGGCTCTGCCGGCAACCGGCGGGAAACTCACGTGCGTCATCACCAACCCGTCGGGCAAGGAGACCGAGTCGTACATCATCCCGCAGCCGGACGGGCAGCAGCGTGTCGGATACACACCTTTTGAAGAAGGTTGATAGTTACTAATTAACTTCTACATTCTCCTAATTAACTTATGTTTAATTCATGCTAAATAAATATGACTATTTTTTTAAGTTTAATTGTATATTTTAATTTAATTAATTAGCATAAAGAATGAGTCACCTAAACTATATAACCTTAATTATTTGTATTATGATGGGATATCTTGATTAACTTTATAAATAAATTTTCAGGGCGTCATCAAGTGGACGTTTTCTACGATGGAATTCCCGTGCCGGGATCTCCGTTCCCGGTCGCTGTCCGACGCGGAAGCGACCCGAGGAAGGTTAAGGCCTTCGGTCCCGGACTGGAAAGAGGCATCGTCGACCTACCCAACGTTTTCACCATTGAAACTAAAGGTATACCTCTTTAATTAACATTGTAATTTTAATATTAGACATCATTATATATTATTTAATTTTAATTCTGTTAACCTTGAATTTCAATGAATCAAAACTTGATTCTGGCTATGAATTACAGGTGCGGGTACCGGAGGACTCGCGTTGGCCATCGAGGGTCCCTCGGAGGCGAAAATGACGTGCAAGGACAACCGCGATGGATCCTGCACCGTCGAGTATTTCCCCACGCAGGCCGGCGACTACGATGTCAATATCAGCTTTGCCGATCAACCCATTCCAGGGTCACCCTTCCGGGTAATTTCATTATTTAATCATATCTCAGTCATCTGGACGAATCATCAAAGTTGAATTCAAGTTCCAAAATAGTAAATTATAAAATAAA
This sequence comes from Leptestheria dahalacensis, assembly GCA_022114935.1. Lineage (NCBI taxonomy): Eukaryota > Metazoa > Arthropoda > Branchiopoda > Diplostraca > Leptestheriidae > Leptestheria > Leptestheria dahalacensis. Next base: position 27,604 of record JAIQCU010000163.1, on the reverse strand, counting down.
TTAAGCAGATAACTCCCTTTTTTAATTGAGTTTATTTGTTAATTAAGATGAAATTAATTAACTTGCTGATCGAATCAATCATCGAATGTATAAATTTCTATTTGACAAATTCGATCACTTTGTTGAATTGTCCGTTTCATTTGTGGATCAAAAGGTTCCAGTGGATCGCGCTGTAGATGTCAACAGCGTACGAGCTTTTGGACCTGGACTGGAACCGCGAAACTGCCGCGCCAACATTGCCCAGCGCTTCAAGATTGACGCCACCAAGACGGGCAAAGCCCCACTTGGCGTCGACATCCGATCCGATAAGGGACCACTCCATCAAGTAAAAATCACCGTTTTTATTGTGACACTGTCGACAATGTTTAGGGACTGACTCTGTACGCCGTCCAAAACCTTCCAAACACTTTATGAAGCTTTAAATTATCCGCCTGAAAAAAATAATCATCAAGTTAAAAATAACAATAAAAAACGGGGAAAACAAAAGGTTATGCGAGTGACATTGTTGCCAAGCGGTTCTTGCGTAACCAGGTTATTTATACGTTTATGTATAAAATTTGTAGATATCGATGCAGTTTAATTATGTTATTCTTATTCAGTTATTGGTTTGGTCTGATTGAAACAGAAGCCGGAAGTGATCGACAACGGCGATGGAACGTACGATGTGACCTACATGCCCCCTGCGGAGAATTCCGTCTGCAAAATCCGCCTCACGTGGGGCGGAAAGGACATTCCAAAGAGGTTTTCCCCCCCTCTCCTATAGACTTTATTTAACTGTGATTAAGGTTAATTTAATTGATGTTAATTTTTAAATGTACGTTTTCCAGTCCGATGGAAATCCGAGTACGGCCCACGGTCGAACCCAAAAACGTCAAAGTCTCCGGTCCTGGAGTCTCCAGCAGAGGCGTTCCAGCGTCTCTTCCGGCCGAATTCACCATCGATACTACCGAGGCTGGCTTTGGCGATCTCCAAGTTCAAGTCATGGTATAATTTAACTTCAGTTAACTTTGATTCAATTTACTTTTTACGGTGACTTATACATGTAATAATTATGTTTATTACTAAATTAAATTAGTTTGATTAAAGTAAAAAATTCAGATTTTAAATTGATTGAAATAAAAAAACAAGGGCCCCGATGGAAACTCGCGCAAAGTGAAGATCACCGACAATGGCGATGGCACCTTCAAGGTCGTCTACGTTCCCGACGATATTGGAACGTACAAAATCAATGTCCGTTATGGAGGAAAGGAGGTCCCCAGTGCTCCGTTTAGCGTTCCAGCTAATCCCACCGGAAGGGTATAATTCGATTTACTGTAAATTAACTTTAATTATTTCAAAAATGTTTGTTGGGTGAAAAAACAGGCGGACCGATGCAAAATTACCGAGGGACTCGTGCAGGAGGTCAATATCAACGAAGAGTACTGCCTCAGTGTGGACGCCAAAGCAGCCGGGACTGGTGCGGTCACGTGCAAAATCCTGTCCTCTGCCGGACGGTAATCTATTAATAATCCTATTCATAATCTATTGATACGGCATTACAATTACCTCGGTAAAATAGCCTATTAAAAACCAGTGTTTATTTCATATCAGCTTATTAAGTTGCTGGATTAAATATTGCTAATTTGCATTGTGGGAATTATAATTCTAATTCTATCCAAAGTTATTTTGTAAATTTAGGAAAAAAACGAATATTGACGCCATTTCTCCCCTCAAAATTTCGATTCAATTAATTATTCAAAGTTTCCCTTTTGTAGAGTTAATTAGATAACCGCGTTAGCCAAGGTTTTTTTGATTGACGCTGACCGTGTAACCCGGGTCTAAAAAAGTTACAATAAACAATTTACATTATATTCATGAATCATATGCTTGTTTTAAAGCAATGTGGAAACGGACGTCGAGGATAACGGCGACGGAACTTTCAGTATTTACTACCGGGTCACGGATGCCGACGATTACGCCATGGCCGTTAAATTCGGAGGACAACCAATTCCCGATGGATCGTACACCTTCACCGTAAGTGCACACTCTTACCTCGATTCTAAATTTAACATTCCAGCGTCTCTAGACGTCGTCCTCGGCTTTGAACTTATGATCCGTTTTACTCGAAAAGCCAAACGAGAAATTCCTCACTTTTTTCCCCCTTAAAATTAAATTATAAATGCGCGAGAGAAAAAATCTCGCAGGTCGTTTGTCACCGTGGCTGAAATGCGTCGCGCGTTCCAGGGTTTTTCTTTCTCTTTTGTAATTTAAACCTGAAGGACCTCATCGAACCCGAGGAGGACCGTTTTTACATAGAGGGGACGTGCGGTTGGGTTCAAATTTAGACCCTCAGCGGTTATTTTGCAAACTAAATGAAAGAAAAAAATAGGATTTTAGAAAAGAAGAAAGATAGGAGAGGGCAATCTCGATAAATTAGAAGAGAAAGGGACAAGTCGCTTCGAGCTGCGAGGTGTGTTGCTAATTTTGGCGCTGCTGCCTCCGCCATTTTGTGTTTTTTTTTGTAAATTAGCGAGTCGTTTTTTTCAGTTTATTTATTATTATGGAATGAAATGGAGAATTTATTGAGCGAATTTTTGTGCCAATTACTTTGCTGTATTTTTTCCCCTGCGACGGGACAAGCGTCGTGCCAAGGATTTTTACGAGTCTTGGCGAATTATTTGCGGTTGAACGGATGGCAGTTTGTCAAAATGGAAGGTTCGTTTCCACTGAAAGTGGAACTGAAGTGGAATTCCAGGTGGAATCCAAGTAGAGCGTGGATTGGTGAAGAAAAATGTGACAAACTTTATCTGCCTTCTTTATCGACACGTGTATCTAACTACCTGTCTATCTATCAAGCAACCTAGCTGTATATCTGTCTGTCGGTCGATCTAAACTAATGATCTATCTATCTATCTACCGAAGGATACATCTACCCACGTGTGTGCCTGTCTATATACCAAGCGAACCGTCTCCCTATCTAAGCTATATATCTGACTGTCTATCTATCCATCTATCTAACTATCTGACTGTCTATCTGTACCTCTATATATCTATCTATCTGTCTAGCTAGAGCTAACTAACCTATCCATCTATCTATATGTGTATCTATCTTTCTGTCTATCTATCTATCTGTCTTATCTATTTACCCAAGCAACTACCTACCCACGTGTCTATCTGGTCTATATGCCCAGCGAACCATCTGCCTACCGCTCTAACTATCTGTCTAACGTATCAATCTGTCTGTCTATCTATCTATCTGTCTGTCTATCTATCTATCTGTCTGTCTATCCACCCAAGTAACCAACTACCTACGTGTCTACCTTCCTATATGCCTAGCGAACCATCTGCCTACAATTCTTACTGTCTAGCTATCTAACCTATCTATCTGTCTGTCTATCCATCTACCTAAGAAACCCTCTACCTACGTGCTTACCTGCCTATATGCCCCGCGAAGCATCTGTCTACCATTCTAAATATCTAGCTACCTATCTATCCTTCTATCTGTCTATTCACCCGTTTACCTATCTACCAAGCTAGCTAATTATTTACCTACCCGTCTACCTATCTATACATCCATCAGTGGAACTATTTAAATGTTGAATAGGCCGGGCTTTTTCCGCTTCATTTACACATGAGAATATCCGCTGTTTTGTTTTCTCTCCAGCTCTGCATCTTTTGTGGCAGGAATAACAATAAGTTTCCTCTCCTCCCGCAAAGACAAAAGGCTGGGAAGTGTCGTTTCTCATCGAATACGTCGACACTCGTGTGTAACACTTTTACCTACGAATTTCTTGTGTGTTTTCTTTTTCCACTGAAACTATATTTTTAGTTGGAAACGTCTTGGTCGATTTTTACGTCTTTTTGAAAATCCCGAAACAGCTGAAACGCATTGGAAGCGGTTGTGAATAACACGTCCATTTCGTTAAGAGACGAGCTGCTTCCGACGTCGTCCTTCTTCATATTTCCATCTGTATCTTCCATCTTCTATTTCGAGACGTTAATTGTCGAAATAAAATATTACAGATTTAATTTATTGCGAAATGTCCTATTAAACAGTATTCCCGTACTTTAAAATATATTTCAAACCCGATTCAAAGTCGCGTGCAAATTTACCGTTAATTGGAATTTCTGTACGGTTTGCCAAGTCGTGTTGTATTCGCTTGGTTACTTTCTATTTACGCGGAACCTTATCACTGCAGCCGCTTGTTTGCTGTGTGACTTGTCATGGAAAAAGAAACACTTCCAGGAAACAGTTGTTCGCTTTATTTCGGGAACTAATTTTTCGTTCCTTCTTGAATTTAGATTTCGAAAAAAATAGTCGCGTCCCATTGTTTCTCAGAAGTACAATCTACAGTAATTAAAAAAAGGGTTCTTTTGCTAGGGTGGACGTTGATCGCTTATAGCATCCAAGTTTTCAAAGATACAAAAGCCAAAAAAATACCCAGTGTAGAAGGGATAGTACTTTACACACTGGTAAAGTTTCATTGAAATCGGGTTGTTAGTTTCCCCAGAATAAAATTCTAAAGTTAACATACTATGAATAGCCTTGTATACTAGAGTTAATGAAATTTAAGTATTTTTTTTAAAGTTGTAATCTGTGTTGGCTGCCGTGGAAGTGTGCAGTTAAGCACTGTGTGTAAGAGTGAGAGATAAAGTATTTTATTTCTGCCGCTGGAGCTTTATATTCCTGGAACACGGCTTTTCCAGGATGAAAGAGCTCTCGCTGCTGCCGTTCCGTCTTTAGTCCAAGCTGTTCGTGTTGTTTTTTTTTCGTTTAATTTATTTTCCTGTCCTGGAACAGCTTTTATGTTGTTGATTTTTTCGGTTGACTTTGGTGAAGGAAATAAAATTAACTGGAGAAATTTCTCGTTGGCCGTGCAGCCATTTTGAGCGAGGGTATTTTAATCGAGCAGCCCACACCTCTTGTTGACTGTATAGCAACTGCAATCTGCGTGCGGTGTGTTATATGCACGTTCTGGAATTTCTTGACTGTAACCGACAGAGAGAGACGGTTACTTTATGTATCTCTGCGATCGTATTGGTTTGGTTGTTGGGTCTTATCGAATGTAACGTTAAATGTTTGACTGTTAAAGTATAATGATAATTTGTGTAAATTGTAATCAGTGCAGGATTTAGGTAGATCTGTTACTTTGGTACATCAAGCAAAGCGTTATCGGTTACTGTGAGCAGTAATCGGTTACTTTGGTCAAATAACGGTTACCGAAGTAATCAAGCTCCATATATACCTCTTGTTATTACTATACCAAAGCAAGATTCGGTTTTCGTTGCGAGTAACCGTTACGAGTAATCATATTCAGGTAGATGTGCTAATTTTGTAATCGAGCGAAGCGGTATCGGTTACTATGAACAGTAATCAGTTACTTGTAATCATACTTTGGTCAGTTAAGGGTTACTGAAGTAATCAAGTTCTATATAGTTCTGTTGTGGAAAGCAGTATCCGCTTTGTAGTTGCGGGTAACGGTTACCAGTAATCATACTGTACTCGTTATCAACTACCACGATCGTTCTCTCTGTACCGGATATTATCACCCCGTACTCAGTTATGCTTCTTTGATCGTGTACCAGTAACCGTTTCTTCCTTAATTGAATCCGAGTAATCGTATCGCATTGCAGTAGAACCGTTACTCCCATAAGTACTGAGCAATCAGACTGCAGAGTAATCAGATTGCAAAAAGTAATCAAACTGCAGAGTAATCACATACACTAATCACATCTCATAAATCTTGCATTAACCAGTTGACATCTATACATTTCATCTCAGCAATACTGAAAATAACCATTGCTCGCACAAAACTATTCACCAGGGAATAAAACGACGCATTCACGACTGCAAATCTGTCGTCGTTGTACTCGGCATTTGCCCGCTGGTGCCTTTTCATTCTCTTTCCATACTCCACTCGTTCATGTATTTCTTTATTTCCAATTCAAACTCGGTTGAACTGAAAACCCAACCAAAGTGAGAAGCTGGAAGCTCTTGGCTGACCGGGAAAATAGAAAGAGAAAAAAAAAACGTGCTGGAACACTAGACTGCGCATGCGCGCTGGAGAGTCCCGAATATTGGACGAGAAGACGGTACGCCACACACTCCAGAAAAGGTTCTCTTAACCCTGGAGAAAAGCATTTGTGGCGTGGTGTTGGCTTATTCTTCAGGCTTCCGCATCAGCGTTCACTGTGTCAATCAATTGTCTCTCGGCTGGAAGATCTCACTTTTTTCAACCGGGTCCCCTTTTTCGCAGATTCAAAACAAGAGATAGCGGATTCTTCTAGCTTTCTGCTTTCTGCGTCAAATTTTTCGCGCGTTTTTTCCCCCGCCAATTTCCGCTTTCTGTTGGTAAGCTTCTATACTCATTCACCGATTAAATTTGTGTGTGATTGAATTGTTAATGTTGAAGTTCTTTTGTTTAAGAGAGGATGTAGTTTGATCGAGTTTCTCCAGTATTTGAAAACGCGCTGGAAAAAGTACTTGCGTTCTCGTTCTTGGTTCTCTCCAGTACTGTTTCTATTTTCGGTTTTCATTTAGAGCACTTTTAAGATTGTTGCTAGGCAACCGCTTTTTGAACTGATACAGTGGTTTGATTCCCATATGGAATTCAACTGTAGTTGAGCGTATCGTGTTGAAATTGATGCGTCTATCCTTATTACAATTCTCGTTAAGTTTCCTCCAATCAGTATAGTTATAACGAGTTATACAATTTCTATAGCAATATAGAAGAATATTATCTTCACCCGTACCAATCCGTTCCCTCCAAAAAGAGGGCATAAACTTCTGAATTGAACTTTGACCAAACTAACGCCTCAAAATCACTGAGAATTTGAGGTTGCATGACAAATTAACAGTACAATGGTCGTGTAAATTTTTGTTGTTATCCAACAAAAAGCGTTAAAGATACAAGCAATAATCTAGGGTGAATTTGTCTCCCGCTGTACCTCTTTTTTCTTGATAACGGACTGTTTTACTATAACTGAACTGTAGTATTGAACGTGTTGAAATTGGTGGGCGATTTTATCTGTACGACGGTTTTGAGGTTCCGCCGGAATGGTAAGCTGTTGGGAAGATGGAACGATCAAAATTCTCCGGTGTTTGAAAAGCGCTGGAGAAGTACTTGCACCGTTCTCATTACGTCAATAACTTTGTATTTATTTATCTGTTTTTGTTAAAGATCTTTTGATTAGATCTTCCGTGAGTATATCATTGCGAATAATTGTGATATTTCCATTATACAATATTCAAGTTGTGTTACTCTGTCGTATAAAGTGATCGAATCTATCTATACCATCTATCTATCTAGCTATCTACCTATCTGTCGTCTATCTATATCCGTCTATTTAACTCTCTGTCTGTTTATCTATCTGTCTACCTGTCTATCTATCTATCTATCTATACGTCTATCTGATGAAGTTTGTATCTTGTTGGGAAATCGTTGTCTTTGCCTACTGTACAATTAAAACTCCTATATGAGTACTGGAACGTGTACGGATACAGTAACCGTTACTTTTGGAGTATTGTACCTATTCGTCCGTTTTTTTTAAAGTATAAATGTATTTATCTATCTATATATACAACTGATGCAAGTTGGTTCGGCTATACGAGAGGTGTTGAAGGATGTGTCACTCCTGCTGCGCCCTTTCGTTGCAATTCGGTAACTCGTTGAGTAACCGTTTCGTGCGGTTACTCGATTGAGTTTTCTCACCAATAGGCTTTCTCCTAATGATATTCACATTGAAATTGTTTGAATATTTGATGTTCAAAAGGTAAATCCAGTTTAACATTCCCGGGTTAGGCACAGGGTAGGCAGATAAACCAACGTATCTGTACTCGTCAGATGATTTAGTAACCGTTTACCTTGGCAATTGTAACCACTAGTCACGGTTTAGCTACATTCTAGTTCACTATATGTAGATGCGGTAACGGTAAGTATCCGTTACCAGTAACCGTTACCTTGTCGATGTTTAAACAACAGAAAGTCATGGTCCAACTTTCAAGAGTTCTTTTCTTATCATGTTAATTCATTATCATTTAAATTCGAAATATTCTAGCGATTCCTCTCAGTAACCGTGTAAGTAACCGTTTCCAGTAACCGTTATACTTTTTTCACCGTGTTCCATTTTGTTGACATGTTAGTTCATCATTCATCATCCGAAATTCAAACTCCTATAGTCAATAGAAAGTGAGTCGGTTAATCAGATTCCACGTTGAATCCTGTCGGTAATCGTTTACCCGTTTAGACCCGTTTTTTTGTGTGATTACTCCGCTTATTTGATTACCTTTAATTATGACACAGCAGTCGGTTTTATGAGAACAGCGAGATGATAGGTGGAAGGGATCCCGCCTTGGATTTCTGATTAGGCCCTTGACCTTAAAAGGATCGATTCCACTCTATGAAATCCTTATGTGTTGTTGGCCAGCCGCCGGGGGCCTCCGATCGTTCCCACTAAAACAAGGGTGGAGCGTTACCGAGGAAACGCCCTTTTGATCGCTCCTTTTTGCCATGAAATATTTTCCATTTTATTCGATTTAATTCTCCTATCCTCCTCGTATCAATTTATGTAATCATTAACTTTAACTGCAGTTAATTAAGAAAGACGAATGTATACGAACTTAAGAGAAACCGTAATGAGGGAAAGCTGATTGAGAATTCTGAACGTGACAGCGTGACGGACATCACGTGATTTTTTTAATTTTTTTTTCTGGTTGCCTTCAAAAGTCATTTTCCCGAGGAATTTTTCGAGTTTTCGATGACGAACGATGCGTGCGTGTCCCTCTTGAACGTGGCGAATTCAACATGGGAAAACATTTCCCGCAGCCATTTTCAAACTTGCCTCACCAATTGTCCTCCTAATTATTGATTATTATATTTCATATAATAGATTACAAATACTTTAGTGATTAAAATGTCTGTAATAAGAAACATTCTAAACTTTTGACGATAAACCGTAAGATTACTAACGTAACTTATTTATGCCTATTGTCGATAATGTTAATTATATTCTATCGAACCTCCCTTGTTATTATTGTTATTAAGCTTAATTGTACTAATGTTACTTTAAATGATGGTTTATTGTACCGTTATTATTTCTGACAATGGTTTTATGGTGGCGATAGAATATTCGTCCAAGTTGTTTGTGACTCGTATTTCAAGGGCTAAGTTGTATTTATGGTCTTGGTGGAGCGGACAGGACGCGTGATTAGCATATAAAGCTTCTGGCCTGTTGACGTTGTACAGGTTTGTCCTTATAAGACAAACCAGTTGCACCGAGGGCCAGCAGAAAAAGCTGCTACAACTGGTTGACCGGATTAACGGACATCAACGGAGCGGACAGGGAGGGCGACGCCAAACAGTCAAAAAGCAAAGCCATATATGGGGCTGTGGATTTTTTCTCTCTTTTGCTTCGTGTTTCCTTTAAGGTATACCGCGTGTCCGTTAGTGAGAGAGAGGGAGCGGACACGGATACGGGGAATGTTGTCCTTCGAAATGAGGTGTCCGTTATGGAAGTAGGTTTTGACCAAAAAAAAGTCGAGTTGTTAGTCTGTTGTGTCGGCTGAAGTTTGGGTCCTCCTGTCCGCTGTCTTTTACAAGATGTCCGTTATACATAAACGAAGCTTGTGTTGTCCGTTGTGAGTGTCCGGTAGCGAGTGGTTAAGGGGGTGTTTTTACAATCTTGTCCGTTATAAGATTCAGATTACCTCTGTCCCTTGATGAATGTCCGGTGGCAGGAGAATTCAGGTGTCCGTTACTTGTATAGTTGACTGACAACCATTCCTTGTCCGTTACACACGATTGATATCTCTGTTGCCGCGTATGCCTGTCCCGTTAGCAAATATGCCCACTTGTCCGTTAGGCGTTAGACTGTCCGTTACACATAATCTCTAATTATTCACCTTCTTTGTCCGTTATCAAGGATCAAGTCTGTAATGTCCGTTTATTTGCGTCCGTTAATCAGTCCAGTTGTCCGTTTACAAGGAACGAGTGCCCGTTACACATAAACCAATCGACTATTCACTTTTGTCCGTTCTCACATTCATATTGTCCGTTAGTGAATGAAATCAGTTGTCCGTTAACGAGTTACGAGTGTCCGTCACACTTTGTCCGTTATATACAGATTCTCACATTCCAGTTGTCCGTTAGCGAGTTATGAGTTTCCGTGACACTTTTGTCCGTTATATACAAAGTCTCACATTCCTATTGTCCAGTAATAAAAGAAACCAGTTGTCTGTTAACCAGTTACGAGTGTCCATTATATTACATAGTTCACATTTCTATTGTCCGTTAACGAGTTATGAATGCCCGTTACACTTTTGTCCGTTGTATACAAAGTGTCACATCCGTATTGTCCGTTATAAAGTTTCAGATTCCTGTTGTCCGTTAACGAGTTACGAGTGTCCGTTATCGTGTATCTCGTACATGGCGAGCAGCCCCAGAAACCGGTCCTTATCAAAATTTCAGTGTCGTGTCCATTGCACAGTCACGGGCGTTTTCACTGCGCCGTTTGTTGTCGTTTTCCAGTCAGTCGCGTACCCACCGCTGAGCGAAACGCACGCGCGTGTCAACGTCGCCGGTTGCCCTTACATACGCAAGATATATAAAAGGCACATGGCGACGCAAGTCGCGTCGCCCGCCGGCGCCTTCGCCAGCGCGTCGCTGGCTCTCAGCGGGCCGCGCGTTAGCATCACTTCAGTGTCGTCGGCAGCGACGCGCAGACGAGCGTCACGCGTCGACGACCGAGTCGTTGCGTCGGTGCCCGTGTCGCGCGTCGGGAACGGCGACGCGCTGACCTCGGTGACCTCGTATCGCCGGTGCATAAAATTCTTGGCGAGCGACAGGACAGAACCGGTTTTCCCGTTTGTCGAAGCAGAGCAGAATGCTAGAGCGTCCGTCAGATGGCCACCCTGGCCCCATAGACTCGATTCCGGCTACAGAAAGGTATTGCGAGATGCTACGATCTTGCCTAGGATCGGTAGCCATTGCTGGATAATTAGGATTGCATTCTGAAATTGGATGAAGTTTTTTTTTCAGAATTCTAAGATGGTCGTTTTAATCGAACCTCGAATTGCGTATTTCATATTTATCTATTTATTTATTTATCATAATTACTTATTTAATTTATTCGTTTAATTTTACTTGTTTACTTTGTTTTGTATTGTCACGTTTAGTACAATTGATTAATCAAACGTAGATTACGAGAATTAAAATAGTCATTATGTGATATGATCTTATCTGATGCCGTTATTAGATGGATAAATAGATGGATACAGAAACAGATAGGTAGACAGACAGACATACGGATAGATAGATAGTTAGAGAGATAGATTTATAGATAGATAGACAGGTAGATAGATAGATAGACAGGTAGATAGATAGACAGATAGATAGGTAGATAGAAATCCCAATTATTGCAATCGTTTTCAACTAGATTAATAAATTTTTGATCGTTTTTAGCTAATCGATTTTATGTTAAATAGCTTGCTCTTTATCGTTGCACATTTAGCATTTTTTTGAAAATTAACTTTGTTCCTAATTAAATACTATTAATCGTGATTCGAAGCTTGATTACTCGTATAATTGTCTAACTGAATTGAGTCAGAAGTATCAATTTTATTTTGTTGAAATGATATCCAACTTTTGTTGATATTCATCTCAAATAGTGAAGAATGGCAAACAAGGAATTTTTTTAAAAATGAGAATCTCGAGAAAGTTGTTGAAGAACTGCGAAATGCATCCCTCGCGTGTTTGTCGCCAATTAACGCCAGCTCTGATTACTTTGGCCACAGTTTCGTAAAATAGACAATATATCTATTTAAATGCTGTCGCCCAGGGCTTTGGCCTGCATTTTCCGTTACAAATATTCTGCGTCTTTTCTTATGCTAATTCCAGTTTGATTCAACTTGTAATTTTAATCGAGTTTGGTTATTTTTTACTTTGTATGTAATTTATGTAATTGTTTTTTGTTGAAAACACACAATGTCGTCTTTGAGATGATAAAAGGAAACACCAAGAGCAGTGAGCAAACAATAGGCGAGATGTGTTAACGCATTATCGATGTGTGACACGTGATAACAAGTGGGGAACTCGTGTTCACATTAGGCCTCCTTTATTTTACGACGCTGCTGATAACCATAACAGTATAAATAACTAGTGCGGGGCGTTTCCCCCAAAATATTTTCTTTGTGTTATTATTAGTATTATTATCATTATCTTAAAAAAGACATGGGTAAAAGAGTACTGTGAAATGATGATTTAGATTATTAACTGTGTTATAATGTTCTGATTACGTAATATTAAGGAAAATATCTGTCAGTTTATTCGGTTGAAAGCTCAGCGCACTCCGTGTTGAGGTAATAGTAGATAGATTGGCAGACAGACTTAGGGAGATGAGGCAGATACATGGGTAGTTAGATAGATAGATATATGGATGGATAGATAGATAGATAGATAGATAGATAGGTAGGTAGATGTATAGATAGATAGGTAAGTAGGCAGATAGATAAAAGATAGACAGACAGATAGATAGATAGATAGATAGATAGATAGGTAGATGTTTTTCAGTTTTAATAATGGGTTATAAGGGAACTGGTATGAAGAAAAGAAAAAGGGAAANAACGTGCCGGTCTGGTAATTCAAACGTTGGGAGTTCAAACCCCGACAGCGTCAGAATTTTGTCAACTGTCCGTTGCGGTAAACGGCTGAATTTTTCCGTCGCAAAACCAGCGTAAAACCATTTTCAACTTGAAGGAAAAGGAAAAGGAAAAGTAAAATCCCCTGAAACTCGAGTGAAGAACAAATAGGCCGTGATACGGAGTATCTACGGTCTATAATGACAAGGATGGAGAGCGGAGTTACAGCTCAATTTGTGAGCGTCCATCAGCGTCGGCGGCGTCGCGGGCGTCGTCGAACGCCGCCGTCGAAAGGGAGTGAAGAATAAAAAACGGCAGCTGTTTTTCCTGTTCTAAAAATTACACCTGAAATTAGTTTTTTCCCCTCGAATTTTCACAAACCCTTTCTTTTTTCAAGTAATCATTGAAAGTAACCGGTTACTCAGTGACCAAAAGGAACCGTTACCGGTTCTTTTTTTGTGACGAAGTAACCGGATCACGGGATATCGTTTGTCTCCTTTTCTTTACTTGCAAGTAACCGATTACTGGTATCATTTACCTATTCAGTAATCATTACTTAGTAACGGTTACTTTTTTGGTCCGATCAGAAGTAATCATTTACGGTTTGTGTGTAAACGATTACTATGTGATTACCGAGATGTAGCGTTTTCTCCAATGTCACCAACCGGATTACTTTAATGACGAGATGGATATATTTACCAAAAAGTAACCGTTTTCGCGGTTCACGTACTCGGGGTCAGGCGGAAAAGTTGCCAATTTTCAATCGAGTCTAAAACGGTCATGGAAGAGGAAGTGTTCTCTTACGATGTGGAAACGACAGTAACCGTTATTCGGGAACGGTTCATTTGTTTCCAAGCTGTACTTTAATTCATCCTTACACTTAATTCAGTTTATTATGTAATTAACTTAAATATCATTAATACCATTGAATGTTTATTTAATTAATTAGGCTCAAGGACCGGAAGGTTTCATCCAGCAGCAACAGCAGCAGCAGTTGTACTCGCGCAAGACTTCCGATTACCAAAAGTCGTCGTACCGTTCCGTCGAGTTGAACAGTATCCCATTGCCCAGCACAGGAGGACAAGTTACCGGTAATTAACATACGAATGACTAATTAACTTCCTATTTACTTTGTACCGCACTTAGAGACAAATTTATTTATAGTAAAGATTAATGATTGATGATATATATTATCTATCTATCTGTCTATCTATCTATCTGTCTGGCTACCTACCTGCCCATTTACCTATCCATCTATATATCCACCTACTTATTGTATCTATTTAGGTATCTAGGTATCTGTCTGTTTAACTAAGGTCCTCTATCCATCTATCTATCCCTCTATCTATCTATCTGTGTCTATCAATCTATCTTTCTATCTATCCGTCTATCTCTCTAGCTATCTACCTATTCAATGAGTGCTATAATGTGGATGATTATCAATTTTAATTTAATTAAGTTAATTAAAAATGTGTATTATTTAATTAATTGGGGCAATTTGAATTTAACTTCCAATTTATTTATTTTTTCAGGTGAAGTGAAAATGCCCAGTGGAAAGATCGACAAGCCCGTGATCCAGGACAACCGCGACGGTACCGTGAGCATCCGCTATGAGCCTCGCGACGAGGGTCTCCACGAGCTCACCGTCAAGTACAACAATGAACAAGTCCAGGGTAATGAAATAAATTAACATTGTTAAACTTAATTTTGGTCCTAATTTTAATGTAATACCAGCTTAAAGTAAAAACCAATCTATAGATTTATACAATAATGGTAAATAAAAATTAAATTTATTTTTCTTAAAGGATCGCCGTTTAAATTCTTCGTCGATTCGATCAACAGCGGTCACGTGACTGCCTACGGTTCGGGTCTGACGCACGGAGTCTGCGGTGAAAAGTGCAACTTCACCATTTCGACCAAGAATGCTGGAACTGGTACTGTATTTTAACTTCATGATTACATTTAACTTTAATTTCTATCACATAACTATCATTCGTGACCGATTGGCTAATTATACACCTAACAGCCGGAGGATTGTCGGTCGCTGTGGAAGGTCCCAGCAAGGCCGACATCAGTTGCCATGACAACAAGGACGGAACCGTCGCCGTCAACTACCTTCCCCTGGCGCCTGGCGAATACAAAGTGTCCGTCAAGTACAACGACAAGCACATTCAAGGATCGCCTTACTCGGCTAAAATCACCGGTACCCTATTAGACATCATGTGTCAACATATGTTATATGTGCTTTCGTTTTGAACTTAGTTAACATTAATTAAACTTGTGTTAACAATTGTTGTTGATACGAATAACTCCAAATAGGTGAGGGCAGAAAACGCAACCAAATCTCGGTAGGATCGGCCAGCGAGGTACCCCTACCGGGCAGGGTACCCGACCAGGACATCCGCGCCCTCAACGCTGCCATCCAGGCTCCCAGCGGTCTGGAAGAACCGTGCTTCCTCAAGAAGCTACCCAACGGTAACCTGGGTATCTCGTTTACTCCCCGAGAGGCCGGCGATCATTACGTGTCGGTGAAGCGCATGGGTAAGCACATCGCCGGTTCCCCGTTCAAGATCAAGGTGGCCGAGCGCGAGGTCGGCGACGCCAAGAAGGTGAAGGTCACCGGTAAAGCGCTGCACGAGGGCAAGACCCACGTGGACAATGTGTTCAACGTGGATACCCGCAAGGCCGGATTTGGTGGACTCTCGCTGTCGATCGAGGGACCCAGTAAGGCGGAGATTAAGTGCAACGATAAGGAAGACGGTACCCTGGATATCGCCTACCGCCCCACCGAGCCCGGTTACTATATCATGAACCTCAAGTTTGCTGACCATCACGTCGACGGATCGCCTTTCACCATCAAGGTATATAGATATATGCATATCGACGTCAACGATATCCAAGAGCTAGTAGTGTCGAGTGATTCGATTCGGACCGAGTCGGCTTTTGAATTGATTCGGGTCGATTCGGAATCGACTTTTAAGTTCAGTCGACATCGAGTCGGTTTGGAGTCTACTTTTTAGTAAGTCGAGTCGAGCTAACGTAGAATCAACTTTCAAATTGAGTCGAGGCGATGATTTGGAGTCGACTTTTGAGTTGATTCGAGTTGAGTTCACTTAGAGTCGTCTTTCGAACTGAGTTAAGTCGAAAATTCGGATCGACTTTTGAGTTGAGTCGAGTTGAGTCGACTTAGAGCCGACTATCGAGTTGAGTCGAGTCGATGATTCGGAGTTAATTTCTCGAGTTGAATGACTCGGCGGAGACTTCCGAGTCGAGTCGAGTTAAGTTGACTTGGAGTAGACTTCTGAGTTGAGTCGAATCGATTCCGAGTTGATTTTTGAGACGAAATGACTCGGTCCATTGCCTGAAATGATTCAACTCGACATTTGTTTACAATTCGGCTAAATCAACTTGAAGTTTGGCTCGACATATCGACTTAATGTGGCCTAACTTCATTGACACTACCCGACTCGACTCAAGCCCAAGTTAAGTCGACTCGAGTCGTTGACATCATTACTGCAAGAGCTGACTGCTTTTTTAAAAACGAGAATCCGGTATTTTTTTCCAGGTTACGGGAGAAGGATCCAACACCCAGACTGAACGCATCAAACGCCAGCGTGATGCTGTTCCCATCACCGAGGTCGGCAGCAAGTGCCGCTTGGCTTTCAAGATCCCCGGAGTGTCGGCTTTTGACCTGACGGCATCGGTGACCTCCCCAGGAGGAAACAGCGAGGATGCCGAGATCGGTGAAACTGACGACGGTGGCTATGGAGTCACTTTCGTACCCAAGGAGCTCGGTGT
This sequence comes from Leptestheria dahalacensis, assembly GCA_022114935.1. Lineage (NCBI taxonomy): Eukaryota > Metazoa > Arthropoda > Branchiopoda > Diplostraca > Leptestheriidae > Leptestheria > Leptestheria dahalacensis. The sequence continues at coordinate 11,193 of JAIQCU010000163.1, read as the reverse complement.
CCATACCGTTTCCGTCAAGTACAATCAGGTCCATATCCCCGGATCGCCGTTCCAGTTCACCGTGGGACCCTTGCGTGATGGAGGCGCTCACCGTGTCCATGCTGGAGGACCCGGTCTGGAACGCGGAGAGCAAGGCGAACCCTGCGAGTTTAATGTCTGGACCCGCGAAGCTGGAGCCGGATCGCTGGCCATCTCGGTTGAAGGACCCAGTAAAGCGTTGATTGACTTCAAGGATCGCAAAGATGGATCCTGCTATGTGGTGTACACTGTAGCCGAACCCGGTATGTTTCTGTATAATCCATCGAATTAAGTAATCACTGAAGTAATCAATAAAGTAACCGTTCTGTTTCCTTGCTATTTTGTATTTTTTTATCTTTTTTTGGTTGTAATTTTTCAGTTTATTAATTCCTGTGAAATTTGAAATTTTATTTAAATCACAATTATATTATTTTATTTTGTAAATAGGCGAATACCGTGTTGGCGTCAAGTTCAACGACCAGCATATTCCGGACTCTCCGTTCCGCGTGTACATCACCCCGGCGCAGGGCGACGCTCACAAGATCGAGGTCGGTCAGTTTCCCGAGTCCGGCTGCCAGGTGAACAAACCGCAGGCGTTCATCGTCCGCAAAAACGGCGCTAAAGGAGATCTGGACGCCAAAGTGGTAACCCCATCCGGAGCGGAGGACGACTGCTTCCTGTCGGCCATCGACTCTGATATCTACTCGATCCGCTTCGTCCCGCGCGATAACGGTATCCACTACATCCACGTCAAGTTCAACGGAGTCCACATCCCGGGATCGCCGTTCGTCCTCAAGGTTGGTAAGGATGATGCCGATCCTGCAGCTGTCCACGCACACGGCAATGGACTCAAGGATTGCAAGACTGGCCATAAATCCGATTTCATCATCGATACTTGTAACGCGGGAGCCGGTACGCTGGCGGTGACCATCGACGGTCCCTCGAAGGTGTCGATGGACTGCACTGACGTCGAGGAAGGCTACAAAGTGCGCTATACTCCGCTCGTGGCGGGAGATTACTTTATCGCCATCAAGTATAACGGGTACCACATCGTTGGATCCCCGTTCCGCGTGCCTTGCACAGGTATAACGAATCCCATTTCACACCTAAGTTATGATAATAAATCCAACTGTTTGGATGTACGCAGGCGAGGCATTGGCAGAACGTGGCGTGCAGGAAACGTCTTCGGTCATGGTAGAGACTGTGACGAAGGTCGCGAAACGCGCGTCGGGACCGGCCCTGCCGCTGTTCAAGTCGGACGCCACTCGTGTGTCCAGCAAAGGCATGGGCCTCAAGAAAGCCTACGTGAACAAGCAAAACACTTTCCACGTGTCGGCTTCCGATGCTGGTATGTTGACGTGGAATCTACCTGTCTCTATCTAACTGTCTAACTATCCAGACGGTTAGATATCTGTCTCTCTGCCTAACTACTAATCTCTCTATCAATCTATTTATCTGTCTGTCTAACAAAGCAGCTAACTATCCATCTGCCTGTCTGTCTGTCTGTCTGTCTTGTCTAACCTACTAGCTAACTATCTAGCTGCCTGTCTATCTTTTTATCTATCCATCCTTCAAACTTCTACGTATCTGTCTTGATATGTCTTCCTAACTATCATCTGTATAGTGAAGTAACATCTATCTATCTAGCTATCTGTCATACCTACCGTCTAGCTGTCTGCCTATCTATCTACTTGGATACTAACTGTCTGGCTGTCTGTCTATCGTTTCCTCTATCCATCCCTCAAACATCTACGTAACTATCTGTCTATCTATCCTGAGACGTCTTCCTATCTATCGTCTGCTTAATGAAGCATCATCTAACTGTTTATCTATCTACCCTTACATACCATCTAACCGTCGAGCCATCTACCTATCTGTCTACGTATTTACCTGTCTAACCAGCCAGCTAACTACCTAGCTGTCTATCTCAACTTCTTGCTACCAACTGTCTAGCTGTATGTCTGTATTTCTTCGTATCCATCCTTCGAGCTTCTAAGTCTGCGTATCCTGATCCGTCTTCCTATCCATCACCTATCCAGTGAAGGAACATCTAAAACTGTCTATCTATCTACGTTCAAACCGTCTAGCTATCTGCCCACCCAGCATCATGACTATCCATCTACCTATCTACTGTCTACCTATCTAGAATATCGTTTCCCAAATGCACTGCGCTAATCTGTTTTTTTAAATTTCAATCAAAAAGGAAACAACTTGATGTACGTGGCCATTTACGGACCGAAGGGACCCTGCGACGAGGTCTACATCAAACACTTGGGTCACAACAACTACCAGGTCAACTACTCGGTCCGCGACAGGGGCGACTACGTCCTCGTCATCAAGTGGGGAGACGACAACATCCCCGGATCGCCTTTCAGAGTCGAAGTCCTTTAAAGAAAAAAATTAAGAAATTAAAAAAATTAGACTTGGTGTTGGTTTTTTTTTCCTCCAGAATATTTCAATTCACCGGCTAAGTTCAACTGCCAATTCCCCAGCTCCCTCTTGTTTACCCAAATTTTACTTTCAATTCCTGTAGTTTTGTTTAGCCAGTCTGAAAAAAGGAACCCGGTTGACGAGGATCTGAATCACTGTTTCAAAACGACTGACATTACGGGCGAGCAACCGATACCTTTAGATAGAGGAGAGAAAAGCCTTGCCAGCTTCGAGTTTTCCCCATTTTGTCAATTGACTTGGGCTTTAAAGTAAACAAAACACACACACGAAAAGATAACGAAACGGTAACAGTCAAAATTGATAACCAAAAGTGCCTTTTTTTTAAAAGAAAAGAATTAGAATCTTTAGATTGGTTTTGTTATGAATTAATTTTAATTAATTTTTTTAAAGTAGTGATACGCTTCTCTCTATATTTAAATTAACCATAGCTTTAATGTATTGTTCGTTTTCTGTACGCTCTAGTTTTTTTGTATGGCGACTAACATTTTCCCGTTTGCTTTTTTACTATTATAGTTTTTTTCTGTTCCTCGTTGCTTTTTCTCTGTATTGATTAATCTGATCGGTTTTGGTTTCAAGTTATAATCAAATACAATCAAAAACAGTGCCCAATTGATCGTGTTCAAGTGGATAGTGTAATGTTGTGCATTTCATAGTGACTCAGCGGTTTGTTTTGATGTGACAGTTACGTAAATAAGCTGCCGGGGGGGAATAGGAAACGTGCTGCTGTAAACTTGAGTACCTTTAAAAGTCACGTTTTGATACACGCTGAGCGACAGTCTGTCCTTGGCTCTTGCACAGTCAACTACAGTGGGTCAACTTACTTGCGAGGATGATTACGGAGATTCTAGCAATTGCGACGGTCCTCGTGGTGACGTATAAGTTGGCGGTTAGACCGTCAAACTTCCCACCGGGTAAGATGATGTTAAACTATGTGCAAGTTTCGATCAATGAGCGCATTTGGATGTGGATTACGTAACATGGACAGGAACTTGGTTTCACTATCTATCTGTGTATATATCTAGCTAACTATCTGTGTCTAACTACCTGTCTAGCCATCTATCTATCTATCCGTTGAATTAACTATCTGTCCATCTATCTGTCAATCTGGCTGTCTATCTGTTCATCTGTCTACCTATACATCTATCCAATTGTGGCGTCTATTTATCTATCTATCCATCCATCCATCTGTCTAACCATCTAACAAGCTATCTATATTTCTATCTATTCCATCTGTCTATGTATGTATGTATCTATCTATCTGTTTGTCGGTATCTATCTAACTATCTATCTGTAATATCTATCTATCCATCTGTCTATCTATCTGTCCATCCATCTGTCTATCCATCTATCCATCTATCCATCTATCTATCTATATGTCTATCTATGTATATATCTATCTATTGGTGGTATCTTCATCTATCTATCTATTTATCTGTCTCTTTTAGTCCGCCTAACTAACTGTTTAGTCTATTTACCTATCCATCTGTCTATTCAATTTAATCGTCTAATTATCTATCTATCTTCCTCTCCATCTATCCGTTAATCCATCTATCTATCTACCTATCAATCACCTATCTATCTGTCCGTCTATCAATTTATCTAGTCATCTATGCGTCTAACTAACTATCTATCTATCGATGCTACCTAACGTTCAGAATGTTCCTTACACCAAAGCGGTCCTGTAGTAATCATCTCGGCTTAATAAATAGCCTAAGGGCATATTAGAAGCCAGGAATTTACTAATATTACCTACAATATTTGCGAACTACAGGTCCTCGCGGTGTTCCCCTGTTGGGCTACTTGCCGTTTCTGAGGAAGCTGGATATTTATCCATTCCGAGCCATGATCAAACTGGCTGAAAGATACGGGCCTGTGGTAGGCTTTTACATGGGTCCGTCACAGGCATTCGTCTCCATTTGCGGTTACGAAGCTGTTAAAGAGGCCTTTCACAACGAGGATTTGAACGGAAGACCTGATCTTAAAGCGCTGAGGGAGAGAAACTTTGGCAAACGTCTAGGTAAGGCATGGGATCTACCTATCTATCTATCTATCTATCTATCTATCTATCTATCTATGTTTTATATCTATTTACCTCTCTACCCGTTTATCTATTTTTTTGTTCAGCTTTCTATCTGCCCATCTGTCTGTCCATCTATCTATCTATCGTTCCATTTATCCGTCTAGCCAACTGTCTTTCTATCTATTTATCTATCTGCCTAACTACGCATCTATGTATCTATCTATATATCTATCTGCCTAACTACGCATCTATGTATCTATCTATATATCTATCTTACTATATGTCTATCTATCTATCTGTCTATCTATCTATCTTTGTATCTATCTACTTACCTGCATCTATTTATCTGCCTATCTACCTATTGGTCTATCTATCCATCTATCTATCTTCGTATCTATTTACCTACCTGTCTGTCTATTTATCTGTCTGTCTATTTACCTGTCTGTCTAACTATGTATTCTATCTTTGTATCTTTGTATCTGTCTATATACCTATTTTTCTATCTATCCATCTATCTATCCATCTATCTAGCTTTTTATCTATCTATCCATCTGTCTATCTGCCTATCTACCTATTTGTCCATCTATCCATCTATCTACCTTTGTATCTATTTACCTATCTCTTTCTATCTGTCGGTCTATTTACCTATTTGTCTATCTATCCATCTGTCAATATATCTATCTATCTCTTTCTATCTATCCATCTATCTACCTTTGTATCTATTTACCTATCTGTCTATCTATCCTGGCATAAGCACTGAACTTAAAGGTTAACTTAAATTACAGTATCAAGTAATCAAAGCGTGAATCCGTTTCGGATGATCGGTGCTGCACTTGTCTTCCGTCTTCACACGGAAGATCGATGATGTTTTCTTCAAGGTCGAAAGTGCTTTCACCTTCCTGTTGCTAAGCTCATTGAACTGTACATGCAGTCTGTTCTTAAAAAAGCGAGGGCACATAGTAAAGCGCGTTGGTATAAACTTCAACATCTAATTCTGGCTAAACTAAAGCTTCAAAATCACTGAGAATTTCAGATTACACGCCTAATTAACCTTGCAATCGCCGTGTAAATTTCTACTGTTATCCTGCAGAACCTGTTAAAGTTATAGGCAAAAAACCTTGGATGGCGAATACGGCTATGCATTCTCTCTCTACGCGTCTGTCCACCGAGACAATCGTTTATCTTGTGTAAACAAACCAAAGCAGATATACCGTTGACCTAGCCAGTTTGTCTCCGATCTGTAAGCATATAGTTCTAGTAAACTTGTCGAAATCATTTTCTGGTCGAAACACTGAAGATAAAGCCACTGGTTAACTTTTAGCCATTGGTAATGCCTTCTTGCCCAATGCAATCAATTATTAATATTGTATTAAGTTATTAAGTAGTAAATTAAGTATTATTAATGTTATATATTGGAATCAGTTTTAAGCAGAATTAAGAGTGCCGTCACGTTGTATAGTCTAGTGGTACGGAGCAGCAATCCGCCATTTTGTGCCTGTTTTCATACATGACTGATATTGGATGTGTTGATTCAGGTCTGATGTTTGTCGACGGTGAATTCTGGAAAGAACAGCGCCGTTTCACTCTGCGTCACTTGAGGGATCTCGGTTTCGGTAAAACATCCCTGGAAGGATTGATGCACGACGAGATCCAGGACTTGTCCAGCGACCTCCTGACCAAATCCCAGGAAAACGACGGGAACGTGGTCGATTTCACCAGCTTCTTCAGCGTTTCCGTCATCAACGTCCTGTGGGCCGTCATCGGAGGATCGAGATACAGTCGAGACGACGCCAAGTTTAAAGAACTCCTGCGGGTTATTGAGGTTCTATTCCGGACCGGACAACCCCTGAACAGTGTCGTCAACGTACCGATCTTCATTGCGAAACATTTCCCGAAATTCTTCGGTCGACGGCTTGATTTATTCCCGCTCCTTATCCAATTCATTCAAGTATACTTTAGTTAAACTTGATGGTAAGAACAGTTACTGACGGGTACGTGTATTGCAGGAGGTTGTTGAGGAGCATAAGAAGACGTTGTCGGAGGACGATCCTCGCGATTTCATCGACGTCTTCCTGACTGAACTGAAGAAACAGGAGAAGAATGTCGACACGACTTTCACTGGTAACACTAGTCGAAGGCGAATCCAACATTCCAAAAGTAGATAAAAGTAAAGAATATATTGGTTTCATTGACAGAGGAACAGCTGCTTTCTTCCATCATGGACATCTTTAGTGCGGGCGCCGAGTCAACCAGCAACTCAATAGGTACTAACCGTAATAGTAACTTTCAGGTTAAGTTACACGATGGTGATTGAATGTTTCAGGATTCGCCTTACTCTACTTGATTCACCACCCCGATGTGCAGGAAAAGATGCGAGAGGAGCTGCAGAAAGTGTGCGGTAGCAATCTTCCTCGTCTCGGTGACAGGATCAAGTAAACTTTGCTCAAGATTTCAACTCCAGCAGGGTGACATAGATTTTGCGTAAACTTTGGGATTTTATTTTGACGAAACTAACGCACCAATTTGAACGAAACTTTGCACGTGTATTAAGTACTGTTAGTTCTACGCTCTGCAATTTTTGAGTTGCTATTACTTTGAAACTGTAGGAGCAATAAGCAATTAATTTTCCCCCAGCAAGGGCGCTTTCCTTGCTGCTGTAGACAGTACTAATGGCATTTTTGTAACAGTCTTCCTTACACGGAGTCAGTACTGATGGAAGTGCAGCGCGTCAGCAACATTGCTCCATTTGCGGTGCCACGAAGAGCAATGCGCGATACCCAAGTACAGGGATACACTATCCCAGAGGTATGATCATCTTCCTGTTAGGAGTCCATCTTGTATCATCTCTAGTTCTGTATTTTCCATCTAACAGGGATCTATCGTATCTATCAACATCTACTCTGTGCACATGGATAAGAAGCACTGGGGCGATCCCGAAGTGTTCAGGCCGGAGAGACACCTGGACGCCGATGGACGAGTTATCCGATCTGATTATCTTTTCGCGTTTGGTGGTGGTACGCTACCTTCTATAATCTATCGTTACTAGATGCTGTAAGACTATTGAGATATCGTCTAAAAACACAGGCAAACGAGCTTGTTTGGGAGAATCGCTCGCACGCAACTCTTACTTCCTGTTTACGTCGTCGGTAGTGAAGAATTTCTCCATTGAAACGATACCTGGACAACCGCTACCGGATCTGCTGCCCCAGAGTGGTTTCACCCTAGGATATAAACCATTCTCTGCCGTGGTTCGACCTGTTTAATACCACGTGAATGTTCCGGGGATTTGATATTTCGCGAAATGAACATGAAATTTTCATACTTTGAAGTACTTGTTATAGTGGCTGGAACGAGAGTCAATAAACGCATGGCTTATTCTTGCACAGTGTACGATGCTTAGTCAACATAGGTGTAAGTAAGGCACCCATGATCCACAAGTCTCAAGGTAGTGCCATCAAGTAAGATTAGCAATATAATTTGATTGAAATACTAGTATATCATCAAAATCTAGGATGTGCAATCGGAAGGTAATTTTAGACGCCTCAACTGCATAGCACGTTACCAAGCAATCCATTACAAGTTGCGTGGATACAGTTGAACTAATCTGAACCACTGATACTATACTAGAGAGTTAAGTGGCCCTAGGCCCTAGGATACTAGATATTAGACCACGTAGGCACGACGGTACAGTGAGCTAGGGTTCAAAAGGGCAGAGCTGTCTGCCACACGCGCTCCGTGCTCCGTACAGTTGTGTTCACTGTGATAATGGTTCCTGTTTACCATTCTACCGTGTTACGTAACAACTGCCTCGGGAATTGCTTATACAACACTATGGCCTTTTATGTAACAGTGCCGTTTAAAGGCTCATGTCGGAGCATGCTGGCTGTCAGTCCATCTTTTTCCCGTCAAATGGTCAGTTGCTAAACAGATCACTTTGAAGAATGATTACAGCAATTCTAGCGTGCGCTATTCTTCTCATAGTAACGTGGAAATTGACCATCAGACCGTCGAATTTCCCACCAGGTAGGGTCATCACCTGATGCACTACTTTTGAATAGTTGCCTAGCAACCGCAATATCATTACTAATAATCACATAACCTGTATAAGCTACCTTTAAAGCCATCATTTACTTCGCTGATTATATGTTCGGCGTCTTATCTGTACAGGTCCTCGTGGTGTTCCCTTGCTGGGTTACTTACCGTTCCTGCGGAAGCTGGATCCTACTTACCCGTTCCTAGCCATGCTGAAACTGGCCGAGAGATACGGCCCTGTTGTTGGCCTCTACCTGGGCCCACAGGCCTTCGTCTCCATTTGCGGATACGAAGCTGCCAAGGAGACCTTCCACAACGAAGACTTGAACGGAAGACCGGACGCTCAAGCGCTGAGAGAAAGGAATTTCGGCAAACGACTAGGTATGCTATGTCTAATACCTTGACTCCCTGCTAAACTATCGTGTGTATATGAGATTCCGGGTCTCAAAATGAAGCGAAAAGTGAGTCGGAATAAATTCTTGAGTACCTATCGTTTGAAAATTTGAATTAAGAATAACGGTTAAATGAAACTAAGACAACACATTGTGATTCAGTGATGGTTTAGGGTGAAAGATGCTTTATTCACTAGGAAATGTATAGTCTTTGTCGAGCTGGGAAAGCCCTATGTTGTCGCTGTTGCCATAGGGCTAACAAAGGTGTAGGGAGCAACTGATAGCGACGTTCCTTGGTACTGAATCTCCCTCTTCGTACAATATCTTGTTTAAACAAAAACACAAGCCATAGAGGGCTAGCTTCACAACATTTTCTAGCAGGGAAGACAGTTACCGATAACCCTCTCTTTAGCAGCGGTTAATGTTGCAACACATGTACTATGTACTTGTATCAATACAATTTACAGTTCTAACTGAGTTACGTATAAGCCTGCAAGTACAACTTGGTAGAAGCATGACTGCTATGCTGATCTATAGAGCAGGTGAATGTACATCATAACGTATCAAGAGCCCTGTAAACAGGTTTCCCTTCTAGGTCGTCAAACGACCGAGAATCGTGCTTACCATCGGTTGAGGAAAGTGTCTATTCCAGTAAGCTAGATTACATTGCATTTTTGCTATTTATTTAGATTATGTAGATTAAGTAATTATTCTTTGGTTTTACTTCTTCCGAGTGTTAGATTTACCATCTGCTATTTGCAGGTTTGATGTTTGCTGATGGCGAGTTCTGGAAGGAGCAACGCCGTTTCACTTTGCGTCACTTGAGGGACTTGGGCTTTGGCAAAACATCACTGGAAGGACTGACGCACGAAGAGATTTACGACATGTCCAATGATCTGATGACTAGAGCCAAGCAAAACGACAAGAACATCGTTGATTTGACCGGTTTCTTCAGCGTTTCCGTCATCAACGTCCTGTGGGCAGTGGTTGGAGGATCGAGACACAGCCGGGACGATGCCAAATTCAACGAACTACTTCAGGTTATCGGAGTCCTGTTCCGTACTGGACAACCTATCAACAGTATCATCAGCCTGCCGACGTTCATCACGAAACGATTTCCGAAAACTTTCGGCGTGACAGATCTATTCACACCCTTGAGAGACTTTATACAAGTATTGACATCTTCGTTAGATATAGTGCGAAGAATGAGGTCATTGACGAGTTTTGTGGAGCAGGAAGTCGTCAGAGAGCACGAGAAGACGTTGTCGGAAGACGAACCTCGCGATTTCATTGATGTCTTCTTGACCGAGCTGAAGAAACAAGACCAGGATGCCAACTCGACTTTTTCTGGTAATGTCTCTCTGAAACCTGAAATTTGGAACTGAGCTAACCTCTGAACTAATGAACATACAACTACAGAACAACAACTGATTTGCTCCATCATGGACATCTTCGCTGCTGGTGCGGAATCAACGAGCAACTCGATAGGTACGATTTACATTTTGAAAGCTTGATTCACTTAGTTGAACTATCTACAGATTTGATTAATCACCAAATACTGGCAATACTGGCAATACTTGTAGGTCACAGCCATCATCATTAGCATAGATAGCTCAATAGCAAAGTGGGATTAGACCAACTATATTGGGTCAGTGTATACTATAAGCATTAACGTCAAAACCGCAGTGTCACTCTTTATTTTCTACCCTACGTTGAAGAGTACTAATTACACTAACTTAAATGATACTCGAGTTATTCCAATAACTAATTGAATCCGCACTAATGTATTTAAAATAACTTCAAATCGCTAATTTCAGGATTCGTGTTACTCTACTTGATTCACCATCCCGACGTGCAAGACAAGATGCGTCAGGAGCTGCAAAAAGTGTGCGGGAGCAACCTTCCTCGTTTAAGCGACAGGGTCAAGTATACAATCCCGAGCATCGTACAGTACAGAGCAACAAAAAAGGCTCCTCAACAGCGATAAATTTTTGTATTTTCTAAACTTTAGGATTTTATTTTGGCTAAATTAACAATCCAACTTCAATGAAACCTTAAAGGTGCATTAAGTATAACTAGTTCTACATTCAGTATTTTTCGGTTGCTATAACCATGAAAACCTAGGAGCAACAAGCAATAAACTTTTCCCCAGCAAGATCCCTTTTTATTGCTCTCGTACTGTGCTGTTGTCGTCGTTGTATACTGATTATATGTTTCTGAATAGTCTTCCTTACACTGAGGCAGTACTGACAGAGGTACAGCGCATCAGCAATATTGCTC